>JAXQQM020076052.1:0-13290 GCA_034641835.2 Pinus albicaulis | reverse complement strand
TTGCCATAAACATATGCAAACATATATCATGATCTTGGAATCCATTACATATGTATGTGCCAATGTTCCATAATCTTGCCCCATCATCAATTTAAGAAATTTCCATTGAATATCAAATTATGGAGGGGGAACTTTTTTCTTGCAACATTTGGCTCAAAATCGGGGACCATCTTCGTATGAGGTGAATGAGAACTATAGATATTTGAAGAAGTAGATTAGTGCCTTTTCCTCACGGCCATGGAGTCATATACGGTCATCCATCACAAAAATTTGTCTTTGTTCATTCTCACCTTGAAAGTTGCAAAAAATCATGCCTAATTGAAACGACACTAAATTTGAAAGATATAATAAAAATGCAAGCTAGAAGTGCCTATTAAACAAAGGAAAACCTTCCACCTACCCTAACTGAGATAAATTTTGATTGAATAGGAAACATGATATTTCCTATGGAGTTGATCCAACAACTTGTTAAATGTATGGGACTAAATCATGCATTTGATTTCCCGGGAAACATGCGCATGAAGAAAAAAGTCGGAATTAATGGAAAATCCATACATGCCACTTATAAAAACTACCGAAAGGTCAAAAATACTTAAGGCCTTAACTTAATTTGAATCCAAAAATGACAAAAACGATTAGTGAAAACACGAGAGTGGTGTGGGTGAACAACATAAATAAAAAGTGAAGATACCTTTCCCAGATGCCTTTGTCACAGTTGTATGAAACATGTTTTCCTTTCCCTTTATA
The DNA here is from genome assembly GCA_034641835.2 of Pinus albicaulis. Taxonomy (NCBI): domain Eukaryota; kingdom Viridiplantae; phylum Streptophyta; class Pinopsida; order Pinales; family Pinaceae; genus Pinus; species Pinus albicaulis. The sequence continues at coordinate 12,543 of JAXQQM020076052.1, read as the reverse complement.
CATGCAAGTGAATGCATTATAGTTATGGTGTTTTCACGAGAATAGAGAAGCCTACTTAAATATATCATTTGTGGATTGAATGTTTGGGTGCCTTAATGTGCAATGACATGTTTCCGGAATTTGAATTGTGCAAGGCATATTTGAAACTCTAACTCTGTCTTTAGGTGTCTTATTAGAAATTATTTCAGTTTTCATTTTGTGTTTTCAAGTTAGATAATTGTTTTCAAGTTTTTACATTTATAATTTTATTGCAATGTGGCAAACTGATTAGAGCAGTGCAGGAACAACCCCGAGACGGGATGATCGCGGAAAGAGGCCAGCGAAAGAACATGTAAAGTGCCAACATTGCTCTATCTTCAAGTATTTTAGTTATTTACATAATTTAAATAATATTAATTTTGTTCAAATATGCAGACACCTAGCCAGGTATGCCTAATGATTCCCTCTTTGAGGAAGACCTTTCTTCATCCTATCTCCGGTGTTATTTGTTGCAAAAAGACACGGATCTGGGTGAATTTAATGCTTTGATAGATCGCCTCAAACACACAAGCAGAAGAGAGGATACTGCCTCTTGTAAGTGACTAAATAGATGTCGGTAATAATAAAAAGTCAAAAGGATATTTTTGTTACGCATGAGATGAATTGTGATAGTTTGATTTTTAATTTTTACATTGACTAAACTAACAAAAAGTTCTTTTGTATGTAGTTTTCACGGCATTCTTCCCGAACCGGTGTTGGTGGCAATTAAGGACACAAAGGGCAGAGATTGCCCAACAACCCTCTCGTACACCTTCTACTCCTTTAGGTACTAACCAAAAACACCACCTTGGTGACACCACGACCAAGCTGGCGAGCATGTTGGCAATGATAGCCGATATAGCTTGACTACATTATTGTGTTTTCACGGAGCTACATGTGTCAGCTCCACGGGGACCATTAATGGCACATTGTTGGTGAACAATGAAGGTGTCCCTATAAAGCACGTACAACTCCCAGTTAAATTTTAATATTTTAACTATTTCATGTACTCTATCTAAAACATATTTATCATGATTTTATTTTTAAATTAATGATAATATCTTCTTTTTTTTGTGTAGGAAACAATGAGTTCTACAGGTTTTTGGAGAGCCATGCATTGGTAATATTTGGCCCAACCATACACACAGGGTGGAATTCCGAGAATTCCGACCTGAAAAAATAACTTCTAGATTATCTAGAAGCCCTTTTGGGGTCAGCACATTTGACAGAACAGCGGTGGCTCGGGTAGCCGGAAAATATTTGAAATATACCAGGGACACCTATAGGACGCAATTGTAATTTAACCCTAGATATGAGCATCCTCTCACAGTTCCAGAGAGTGAGTAGAGAGCACTCATCCATGACAGAAAAGAGAAAAGGGCAAAGAAAGAAGGAAAATGCCAACTGGACCCGCAAGGTAAATTACAACCTTAATTCAATAGCTTTAATTTTCTCTATGTCTAAAATAAAAGTGTGCTACGTCATATCTGACTTCAATCTTTTGATGATATGTTTCCTGACACCTTGAAGGAAACTAAAGCTAGGATTGAAAAAAAAGGCCATCACAAACTAGGCCAGGGCGACTACTTGAAATTAGCTTCAAAAATTGTAAGTAGCTAAACATTTTATAATTAATTGTATTGCCTTCCAACATTTTTGTAATCCCATCAAATAACATTAAAAATACACAATAATATGTAATGTAGGGTGATGACTTTGGAACAACAACCATAGAGGAAGATCATGTGCTTTCCGTTTTGGCTATCAGGCTGTGTTGAACGATCGCGAAGCTTGAGGCGAGGTCCCAAGATCTACAATGCACGATAAGGTAAAACCTTAACACTTTCAATATTTTGTTTTAGTCATAAATTTAATGTCTAACAACTTTGTTTAAATCGAGAGAGCAACACTTTAAATGAGAGGTAAATAACTTGGGTTGGAGCGGATGTAGATGATCCCTCTGGTAACCACAGTCATTGTAGTGGGGACCAGACAAACAATCTTTATCGGTGAGGGCCGTGACGGTAATTAATTTCCACTTATAATTTTTTTCTAATTATACCTTGATAGTTTGTCCTAACCTGCGTTTTTGTTTAAATGACGAGAGAATGTTTCCTTGAGGATCTTACCACCGAGAGGAAGAGACAGAGGGCAGCAGTCCCAACGACGACAATTGGTGCACTGGGTAAATAATCTCATTGCAATTTTTTTTATTAATATTACCGAACTAGTTCAATGATATTTAAAAACTAACAATTAAAATTTAATATTATCTGTTTTTGTAGGCGATGCCCCGTCACTGGATGAGACCAGACATCGTGACTACGCAACTAGGTCGGCGGCGACAACTGGTGCACCAGGTAAATAATCTCATTGCAATTTTTTTTATTAATATTACTGAACTAGTTCAATGATATTTAAAAACTGACAATTAAAATTTAATATTATCTGTTTTTGTAGGCGATGCCCGTCCTTTGGATGAGCCGGACATCGTGAATACGCAACTGAGTCGGCGGTGCGGGTTGAAAGACGAAACAGGAGACGAGCACGATGATATTGAATATAATTAGGAGCTTTAAAAATAGGAAGAAGAAAAAGAAAATTTGACAATGTGTAAAATATTGTATTATTATAAGACAAAGCGTTACCATACTTGGAAGCGTTTTTTGCGTTATATAAAAAACTCATTTATCATACTATTTTTATGTCAAGCATTAATTGCAATGTTTTCTTGCGTACTTTTTGTTGAATTGTTTTTTTATTGGTTATTGAATATTTTTTTTTATGCTCATGAAAGTAAAAAATGAAATATAGATTGGGTATTGGGAAATTGAGAGTGATGTGAGGGGGGGGGGGGGGCCATAAGAGCTTCCACCTTCATGTGGTTGGCCATTTTAGTAGAGAATAATTTATTGGAGGCGATTTAATATTGGAGCAAACCTCCGCTTGATCGGCGTAGCAACAAAAAAGTCACTTTGATGACTTAGTTGTTACTCTTTCAGATCGTGGGAGGCTTGTTCCAAGTTCATGCGACTCCAATAAATTGTTCTTGAAATGAAGAGGAGCTTATTCAGGTATGTTTTGAAATTTTCAACATATGTTCTAACAATATCATAAGAATGCATCTTAGAGTAAAAATACTACATCAATTACTTTTATTTATTGTATAGATAATGATGGATTTTGATTGACTTGGAAGTGCAGGTACAAATCCTCTTGCATCATGAGCAATACAACATGTCAACCAGGGTCATGTCCAGGATATTTTTGCTTGTGCACTTGACCAAGTTCGTAATGTGACATTTTGTAAGTTCCTTTACAGTTCATAATTCACTATTAAGCTTGTTCATGGTTATTATCTAGGTTTTTTGTATGTGTTTTTTCATCTATTTTATTGTAAGCAACTCTGCATGTTTCCTGTTGTTCACTATGATTTCTCCCATTACCACTCCCGGGATGGTCCAGGCTTTATTGTTATAGGTTACTTTATTGTTACTATGATTTCTCCATTTATTTGTTCATAGGTTACATCATGTAAAGTTGTCAATCTGGGTTGGTGATGAGCTTTAGTTCTCGGATTTGGTGATTTACGATATTTCTCCCTCATCCCTCATTCACGCATCACCTCGTTGTTTAGACATGCCAATTGTCTACCACTCGTACCAGGTCGGCACATGTCAATCTCGAGTGGTGCCACATTTCACCTGGCTTCAGTGAGAGTTTAGGTTTCTCTAACATAGCTTCGAGAAATCCGATTCGGTGCACCAGCGAATATTGTCACATAATACTTATGGTTTGGATTGATGAGCATGTTACCGAGATGGTTGGTTGATTCATAAGAACCACCATAAATCTCCCTTCCTCTAACACAGAAAATAAAAATTTCTTTGACAGGAGACAGAGTTTCAATACTTTGAAAACAAACTTCTATTCCCTTCAATAACTTAAAAAAAAACTATTACACTACTTCCTCATTTAGAGGGATTACAAAATTATGACTGCTACAAAACGCAGTGCATAAAACCAACTCACTGTCTGTTCAAAACAAAGAATCTACATGCACTACGTCTCTAAATTGTTGTGTTTGTATTTTTCCTTTTCGCAACGCGTGCATACACACTATGAAAGTTACACCTCGAGTTTTTACTTGTTACACCTTGCTATGTAATAAAAAATTTACGTCTTGTCTATAAAAAAAACACCAACTTTTCGACCTTTTTATTTGTATATGCCGTAACATATAAAACATATTATAATAAACCCTCTTTTAAAAAAAATAAAATTAAAACTAAATTCTATGGCCCACCTTTCATTTCGCATATGATATATATATATAACATATGTTTAAAACATATGTATATATATTAAACTATCAAAACATTAAATAACCCTTTCCGTCGGACTTCAAAAGTTTGAATAGATTGAATTTCAAACCAAATTCGCATTCCAAAATGGGATGCTGACGTCTGCCTAATTTTAACTCGAATTCTCAATCCAATGCGCCCTATAAAAAATTCGGGTCCGGTTTTCAGATTCCCTTCAATTTCATGCGATCCAATATTAATGCTCCACGTGTCCTCCTTTTGAATTTACAAAACTGTCGGGTAAATTTCTGTTTGTTTAATTTCTGGTTGGTGAATTGCGTTAATGCGGTTTGTGTTTAAATACAATCTGTACGAAATATGGTTGTGGCCATCTACAAAAAAACTTGCGGGAATTTTAAATCTTGAATTAAATTTGGATGGCATGTAAGCAACCTCCAAAAAAATTTCTTCTTTATCCATCCCTGTGATTGAAGTTAAAATTCAACACGGTTTAATAAGTGAGGGGTTGTAAAGGTAACTTTTTGTCGATGGTCTTGATTAAGATCATCTATTCATTTTTGTAGGGTCTTATGGTGTTTGGTTTTTTAGTTTTGGGTTGGGTTTATTGAGTCTAAGATAGTTTTTGAGTGAAAAAATTGCTATCGGTATTAAAAAATTTTGGTTCTTTTGTCAAAATTTATGAGCTTGTTAGGAAATAAGGCGACAATGGTTGTATCTTAAATTTGTGGAAAATAATTTGAAATGAAACCTTTTTGTTTAGGTTGTTGCGCAGTGCAAACCCATTCAAATTACTAGGGGCATTGACAAGACAATAAAGGCCCTTGTTTGAACTCAAAATTTTGTCAAGGAGGTAAACGCTTGCCTTTTGGTAAAGTTTGGTTTTCCTTTTTTGATGGTTTGGTGTATCTAATTGAATTAGTTGCCTAAGGTATTTTTGGTTGCAAACTCCTTTTCATTTTTCATACGGTATTGCCTTGTGGAATACATTTGATTGTGTGGTCTTGTTAGATCTACAACATTTGTAGTTGTTTAGTCTTATGGCGAGGTGCACTTTTATTATGGAAATAGTTGATGCAATATTGTCATTTAATCCTTCTTTGGGGTAGCATGTTGAGAAGTTTTTGTGAAACATTTGGTATTCAAAATGACACTTGATCCTATACGACATCATGCACTTGACTTCAAAATTTATATTCAAAGTGTGCCGGACAATTCTTGCAAAATTTCAAATATTTAGGTTGTTTTAAACCATTATCTTTTTCATGTATTGGATCTTGAAAATGTGAAAAAGACTTTGGTATGAAACCAAGTTGGTGAATAATTTCCGGCAACAACCACTTCAAGACATGATTTAGAAGTAGAACAAATGTGCTTATGAAGCATAGAAAGATATCCTTGATGCATTGTCAATGTTTGGCTAGGGTTATTTTGGAGAAAATAACTCCTTATTCCTAGAATAGTGATCTTCAATACAAGTAAATGCAGAGAGAGATCATCGTGTGACGCAACCAAAATGAAATTGGACCCCGAGGAAGTTGGTGTGTCTACAATCGTATCGGCCATTTTCCTTAGTGTACCCGTTCTTTTCCTCCGGCTGAGTCTTAATTGACTTCTTCTTTCTTCGGGTTTATTTATCAAATTAAGTAAATTTGATAAATAAATACTATCCACAATGGTTGGACTTTAATTTATATTCCGACTTTATATTATCTCAATCCTTATAACCAATGTTTAACTTTCAACACTTTGTATTTATACTCACGTTTCTTTTTAAATAAATAACTTGTAATGAACTTTCGCTCTATATTTCACCACCCGACCTTACAACAATCACGCTCAGGACTTATGCTAATTATCCCAATCGTTTAATTAAAAATTTCATTATATACGGCCCCACCTATATATATCAATAACCAATCAAACACTCGTATCGTACCTGGCTTCCTCAGCACACCTTAGTTAACCTCGGGCAAGTTCAACGTCGACTGTCAATGGCCCTTCTCCAAATCAACGACTCTTGGAAATTTCGCTCGGCTTCCAACGTCGGGCTTTAACGTGCGATGGCGTGGGTTAAACGGTTGTTTTCAGAGTCCCCTTCGCCACGTGTCGCATTCCACTTGGAATCGCTCGCCGAATAGGAAATCTGCCTACTCAAGCGGTGGATATGGGCAACCCGCTTTTGTGATTCGCTCGTGGTTTTGGTAGGGGCTTGACCACGGGTGCATGTCGGTTCCGCTATCCTTTTGTTTGTTAACTCATGTCCAATCCTCGGGTCCGGTTAAAGAAAGCACAACAATTTTGTCTCTTTATTAAAGCGGGATTTTAATATGTGTATTATCAAAGAAAACCAACACAAATTTTATAAGAAAATTGTTCAAAAGTCGAGCCGCCGGACTTCAACGGCGATAAACCATAATTCAAACCAAATTCGCGTTCCAAAATAACCTGCACATCGGCCAATTTTGTGGCAATTTCTTATCAGTCGCCTAATATTTCGGGTCGGATTTCCAACGTGCGACGGCCCAAACAAAGATCCGCTCCAATCAATTTCGCCACGTGTCCTCAATAAAAACTTGCCCTCTCCATTGCGGGTGCATTCGATAGCGTTTAGGTGATGGGACATGGATATGGCGATTTCATATCATTCGCATTAACATTTAACGTTGTTGATTAAGTTTTCACATCAAATCTACATTAATTAATTTTTAACACTTCAGATCGGACCTCCACTCCTACGGCGATTCCATACGCTCCAATTTGATCCGCCTTCGGCTCTCATTATTAATGATCGAGAGATTCATTATGACGGCGTCCTTTGATTGCATTGCGACGGGTCGACATAAAAATGGCGTTTAGCCATGGTTTTGGACAAACGGATTCTTTGGATTACAACTGCAGTAGCTTGTGACGATAAGGAGAAGTGGCCGGAACTTGCCTGAACTTTCTTGCATATTTCCATTTCTCTCGGTTACGTCTCGTACGTCTTCTCAGTAGTGGAGTCTGCTTCTTCGTCTCTTGTGCCTTGCGCACAGATTGCACCCATGCCTCGTGTGCGTCATAGGATGCGTTGCGCGGGGGAGACTAGAGGTCAATCGGACGCGCTCCCTCCGACACCTCAACGAGAGATGACTTCGACCGGTCCGGTGATTACTTAGGTAGATATCCAAATACTAGGAGTGGGCGGGGTGGCTGACATACCCTTAATGGATTCCCTGCTCTGGCTTCCCCATAGCTAGTTCACCTTCTCCCACGACGCGCCTTGCGCAATTTCCCTTTGATTGCTCTCTCAGCCGCGAATCACGAGTTGTAGTCATTTGGTCTTCCGAGGAGGCCCAAACGGAGGAAGAATGCACCGTCCGTGGTCCCAGCTCGGAAAAAGCGGCGGCATTCGGGCCTTTACGGGAGGGCCGTGGCATGCATGTGGAGGTAGCACCTAGCGATCCTGGACCTTACGAAAGGATGGTGCGAATCGTGGAGAACAGTGAGAGGATTTTTGGTTAATTTGTTTTTCTTGCTTAGAGGGCCCACTTAATTGGGCTGCTTTTAGATTATTTTACTGTGTTGGACCTTTGTAATATTTTTGAATTCTGTAAATTAAACGTTCAAGGCTGGTTTCCCCGTATGAGGGCAATCTTCTTAATTTTTTGGTTTTTTGATGAAAAATTTTCCATGAGTCTGGCTAGGCAATGTTTTTGACTTCGGTGTAATTTATTCCCAATGTTAATAGATTAAATTTACTTATAATTCTCACATGATTAGCGTTTTCTTGATCTGTTCAAGGATTTTGGGTACTTTAATTTGTATTTGGAAGAATGGACGTCGATACTCTATACGGTATTTGCTTTCTTGTTCTACATACTACTATTTCACTTTCTTATAGATGCCTCGGGCATATTTGAATGCTTTCTCGGATTGTCGATAATCTCCCATGTGGTGGATCTTTTAGTTTTATATCATGTCCCTGTATGTGACATGGGGTATTTTTCTATCATTGTGCAGGGGTGGGACTTCCACTTTTACGAATGGATATTTGGTTTCCAATATTAGAGATGTGAAAATGTAATGACTTCATGGGTGTTTTACTTCATATAATATATTCAAAATAGCATTTTTTCTCTTCGAAAAAAAAAATGCACGATGTTTATCATTACGCATACTTAAAACTAAGCACAGTCTTGGTTATCTTGGTCTATGTTGTTGGTTTATTGATATGGTGCGATGGTCTTTTTATATTTTGGACACTGCCACCTCCTCACATGATTAGCGTTTTTCTCTGTTCAAGGATTTTCGGTACTTTAATTTGTATTTGGAAAAATGGATGTCGGTACTCTATTTGTTGCTTTACTATTCTACATACTTCTATTTCACTTTCTTATAGATTCCTCGGGCATATTTGGATGCTTTCTCAGATTATCGATAATCTCCATGTGGACCATTATTGGGTTTTATATCAAGTCCCTGTATGTGACATGGGGTATTTTTCTATCATTGTCTGGGGTGGGACTTCCACTTTTCTGGATGGATATTTGGGTTCCAATATTCATATGTCAAAATGTAATGACTTCATGGACTGTTTTACTTCATATAATATATTCAAAATAGCGTTTTTTCTCTTGTGAAAAAAAAATGATTAATGTTTATCACTCTGCCTTCAAAACTAGCTATGCTGGTCTATGTTCTTGGTTTATTGATATGGTCTGATGGTCTTTTTATATTTTGGACATATCACACTCCTCACATGATTAGTGTTTTTCTCTGTTCAAGGATTTTGGGTACTTTGATTTGTATTTGGAACAATGGACGTCAGTACTCTATCTGTTGCTTTACTATTATACATACTGCTATTTCACTTTCTTATAGATGCCTTGGGCATATTTGGATGCTTTCTCAGATTGTCGATAATCTCCATGTGGATCATTACTGGGTTTAATATCAAGTCCCTGTATGTGACATGGGGTATTTTTCTATCACTGTCTGGGGTGGGACTTCCACATTTCTGGATGGATATTTGGGTTCAAATCTTGAGATGTGAAAATGTAATGATTTCATGGATTGTTTTACTTCATATAATATCTTCAATATCGTTTTTCTCTTGAAAAAAAATGATTGTCTTTATCCCTCTGCCTTCAAACTAAAATGGTCTATGTTGTGGTTTATTGATATGGTACGATGGTCTTTTTATATTTGGGCCCATATCCTCTCAACTCAGTTATGGTGTGATTTTTCACTATTGCAGGGGTTTGGGTACTTTAATTTGTATTTGGAACAATGGACGTCGGTACTCTATCTGTTGCTTTACTATTCTACATATTGCTTTATTTGCTTTCATGAATTTGTTTTTCACTTCATATAATATCTTCACTTTCATAATTTGTTTTTTTCTCTGTTGTAGGGTTTTGGGTACTTTAATTTGTATTTGGAACAATGGACGTCGGTACTCTATCTGTTGCTTTACTATTCTACATACTGCTATTTCACTTTCATGGACTGTTTTACTTCATATAATATCTTCACTTTCATGGACTGTTTTACTTCATTGTTGTAGGGTTTTGGGTACTTTAATTTGTATTTGGAACAATGGACGTCGGTACTCTATCTGTTGCTTTACTATTCTACATACTGCTATTTCACTTTCATGGACTGTTTTACTTCACTGTTGTAGGGTTTTGGGTACTTCAATTTGTATTTGGAACAATGGACGTCGGTACTCTATCTGTTGCTTTACTATTCTACATACTGCTATTTCACTTTCATGGACTGTTTTACTTCATATAATATCTTCACTTTCATGGACTATTTTACACCAACAGAAGAGTAGGGTTTTGGGTACTTTAATTTGTATTTGGAACAATGGACGTCGGTACTCTATCTGTTGCTTTACTATTCTACATACTGCTATTTCACTTTCATGGATTGTTTTACTTCATATAATATCTTCAAAACAACGTTTCTCGTCTTTTAAAATTTTAATTTTTTTTTTTTTAAATTGAACCCTCCGTCGGTCTACCGACGCTTGTAGACGTCGGAACTGCGACAACCCAGAAACGTCGGAAGAGAGACAGTATGAAAACGTCGGAAGAGCGACGTTCCAAACGTCGGAAGAGTGACGTCCAAAACGTCGGACCACGTTTAGTCGGAATTGCGACAGTTTACAAGCGTCGGAAGAGCGACACCAAAACGTCGGACCACGTTTAGTCGGAACTGCGACGGTTTATAAGCGTCGGAAGAGCGACGTCCAAAACTTCGGACCACGATACGTCGGAACTGCGACGGTTTATAAGCGTCGGAACTACGACGTTCCAAACGTTGAACCACATTTCACCGGAAGTGCGACAGTTTACAAACGTCGAAGGCGCGACGGTTTGTGAGACGTCGGAAGAGTGACGCTTGATCGGAACGAAGGAAGAAGTGTCGATAGTGCGACACTTTTTACTTACGTCGGAACGGCGACGGCATGACAAACCACGGTTTGTCCGCCCCCGAACTGTCGCTCTTGCGACGACTATGTGTCGGAATAGCGACGAATTGGCCGTCGGAATTTCCGCCAAATTCTCTAGTGCTTGCCCGTGGTATTATTTTACATTTTTTAACTTTTATTACATGAACTTTTAATCCGGTGGTGTTACAAATGATGTATGGTAGATCATGTCATGATAATCAATTCTCATTATTATAACCGAAAATTCAAATGAAAAGTGTTTAATAAACAAAGACATGTTTCAAGATGTGTGCATGGAATCGATTTTTTGTTGATTTAATCTATGTTTTCAAACTAAACAATGATTTGGTAAATTGATTCAAATGCAAGTGTTTTTAATTTTGTCTCATGAAACAAACATTGAATTTTTTATGCTTCCATTAGTGTTTATATGCAAAATGCAATTGCCAGTAGTGGTAAATCATTTGAATTATTGATTTATGGATCTGGGCATATCCTAAACAAAAATGGGGTGTGAGTATATTAATGGCCTCGATGGTGAAGGAATCCTTTACTCGGTGTTTATTGAAGGAATCCTTTCCCTTTGGATCTTCTTATTATTGTTATGTTCAAACTACATTTCAAGTGAACTAAATGTATTAGATTAATGGTGTGACAGATTAAAGAGACTGAACGTTGAATCTTGTTCGAGGGTATATTCCTGCAAATGATGTCTTTTGAGCACATGATGAATAGTGGATCCTCATTCACCTGAGTTGCAGACCTTACGTGTCGCTGTTGGGGAATGAAGCAACATTTTCTATCGATTCACTGAATAATCACATTATCGTGGCTAACCCCAATACCCAAAATGATATTTTCCTCTTCTTTTCCGCGAAATTGTCTTCCTTGTAGAATAACACTACACTGAGCTCTTGAATGACACAGACAGAAAGGATTACAATTAATTCCATGGCTCATCTTATCCAAATTTTCACCTCCTAGATCGATACGTAGTGTCTTTCTCCTCCAAGAAATCAATAATGGTAGCCAACTGAAAAAAATGGAAACTTATCACCATTATAGATTATGAACTGTAAAGTGTTTCAAATGTAAGAAGGCGGTATTACTCCACATCAACTAGTGAATTTTCGTAAACACTTGATCAACGAGTGTTAGTGTCATTTTTATTTTCATTTTAATCCTGTAAAGAGATCAAATATGGTCGTTCAAAGTTCGGTTCAAATATAAAAAAGTTGTGGATTAGACTATTTTCCACCTGGGTGTTTGACAAGTGTTTTCGGGTCTGAAATTATCTGGCGATTGGGGAGAAACTCTACGAAGGGAATAAAACGATGAAAAGAGGGCCATACAAAAATGGCGACTGTGATTTTCGAGAATATGATGCTAGTTATTAAAGATTTAGTTTAGAATTAGTTCAAAGATTTAGTTAGTAAACAGTTTCCGATTCAGTTTCTGATATAACTGTCTGACTGCATGTATATATATTTCGCATTAATAAATCTAGTGTGTGTGTGCTTTCAGAAAATTGGTTTTTGTATTCTTCTCTCCTTTGTCATGGTATCGGAGCGTTGGAGTATTGTCGTGGAGTCTTGTCGCTGCCTGTCACTAACTATTCTTGCTTGTTGGCTTCCTGCTGCTTGTCACTAACTGTTCTTGCTTGCTGGTTTGTCCTGGGATTTCCACCAATTAATTTCTTGCCTTCAAAGAAACTGAAGTGTTGCATAGCCAACCCAAGAGAAGTTGTTGTGTTCGAAAGGA
>JAXQQM020084003.1:0-20354 GCA_034641835.2 Pinus albicaulis | reverse complement strand
CGCTCAAGAAGGATTGCTTTCCTTGGAAGACATCTTCGCAATTTCATGTTTGTATTCAATGGATTTATTCCTGAGAGATGATCTGTCAAGATTGTCCAAGTGTGACTCATCATGGATTTAATAGGGCCCTTACACGGATGGCTTCTCCAAGAATGATCTATAATCACAAGAACCCCCTAACTATATGCATGGTCTCATTTTTTGGCAGAGTCTTATCATCAAACACTTGGAATATCACATCTGCCAAGGATGTCTTCATCAAATCAACAACATGTGTGTTGGCTTGAGTGTCCAAAAGACTTCCTAATCCAATTTGCTTCCTTCTCCATACTTTTGTAAAAAAATTTCTCTAGCTTGGTTTTCATGGTTTTAGCTTGTTTAGGGACCCAAGTCAAGTTACAATTACAAGCCATATGTCCAATTTATGGCAGTTGAAGCATTCCATCTTATTCATGAATGAGGAAGCATGAATTCTTCTTAAAAAATTTCTTCTAGGAAGATGATGGAGTCCATTATATTTATCATTTTGATATGCCCTACAATCCTTTTCCATGTGCCCAAAATTTGTACAAGAATAGAAATAACCAAAAAATATAATTTTGTACCTGGGAGATGAAGATTTCTTGATGTACTAACATAGTCATTTTGTCTTGGTATCCTTTGATGATATCCATTTCCTTTGCATCCTTGATACCTTCTGCAGAATACTGCCTTGATGTACTTCTAAGGTTATTTTACCTTAAAAACCTTTGGTAAAATTTATTGCCTCTTGTATTCTTGACAACATTTGCATACCTTCTTGGATTAGGTTTTCTTCTAATGTACTCTTGATTTTTCTCCCTGTCTTTGTTGTAACTCAGGGCATCAAAATTTCTTCCAGGCTTCTCCACATCCTTTTTGTTTGAAGCATTAGGGTTTGCATTATTCTTTCTTGAGGATTCACCTCCATAGCCAAGGCTTGATTTATCAAGGGCGGATATTTGATGAATTAGGATGTCATCTAGGGCTTGAGAACTCTTCAAGTTCTTATTCAGCAAGTCAACTTCCTTTTTAAGAGAGACAATTTCTCCTTTCAACTTTTCACAATATTCATCTTTCATAACTAGTTTCTTCTTCATTTCTTTCATCATTCTTGTTACTTCACACATTTCAATTTTTAGAGAGATGACAATTGATTTTAGTAGGAAAATATCTTCATCCTTTTTTTTTAGTTGACATGTCATAGCATTTCTTTCCTTTTCTGATTCATCTACTTTTCCTTCTATGAGCGCCAAAACTTCCATCATGTTCCAAGATCCTTCTGCTTATTTCTTTGCTTCTCCTAGTTGAGATTTAAGGGAGGATACCTCTTCCTTGGATTAACCAATTTTTCATTTAAGTTTGTTCAAGTCTTAATCTCTTTGTTCAATATTGCTTGACAAAAAAATTTCCCTTTTCTTTGCCTTATCCAATTGTTTTGTCATAGATATGACTTCTTCATGATTCTTTCTCTTGTTTTGATGAACTTCCTCCTTAAGCTTGGTGAGATCATAATCTATTTATTTTACTTGAAGCTTGAATAGGTCATGATAACCATTTTTTAATTTCTTCTTGAGCTCCTCGTTTTCCTTTTTCAAACTGTTAATTTCTTCTAGGGAAGCTATAAGTTTTTCCATGATATTTTCTTCAAAGTCTTCTTTATTTTCTTCATATTCTAGGTCTTCTTTGGCCTTGAAGTCATCACTCTTATTTTCAGCTTCCTTGATGGGTTCTGGATTCCCTTCCTGCTCTTCCTCATCTTCTTTACTAGTGGCCATGGTCAATGCTCCTTTTGAGTGAAGATCATGAATTTTTTCCCACATATCTTTTGATGATGAACATTTTTCTATTTTGGTCTTTATAGAATCATGTAGCCCATTCAATTTTTCTTTCACTACTCTTCTATTATACTCCTTGGATTCTCCTTCCATCATCATATTAGTAATCATTGATTCCCATAATTCCATGCCTTGAGCCATTAAGAAATTTCTCATTCTCATCTCCCATACATCAAAGTTTCCATTGAACAATGGAACTTTACCAATTTGTTTGTCTTTAGTTTTCATGGTTGAGGAAGAGACATATTTAGAAGGATTGGACTCTTTCTTCCTTGGCTTTTCCATTTGTGTTGTAAGGATCAACATTCAAGCTATTAGGCTTATATGAAAAGGTATTGGCTCTAATACCAGTTGTTGGAAATATTGAGAGGGGGCTTGAATCGTATTTATTTTCAATTGTTATTTTTACCAGTTAGATCACTTATATTTAGAACAAAAAATGGACAATGATATAATAAATAATTTTATTAATTTATTCTTTACAATAAATCAAGTACAATATATCTAGAGCTCCAACCCTAGATGAAGACACTAATATTCAATCTCCTAGGCCCCAACCTATATTTTTCCAAGGACTAACATGTAATTACCAAGGCTCCAAAATTGTCAATTTGAGGCACCAAACTCTAGGGCTCCAAGCCTATCTTTGGTAGAGGCTCCGACCTAGTTTCTTGAGGACACCAATCCTCTAGGGCTCTAACCCTATTTCCAAGGCACCAACCTTGTCTCTATGAGGCTCCAACCTCTTGGACTCTGTTATCACTCTATAATTTATAATATTGGTAAGAACAAATGAAAGAGGACAACATAAAACCACTATGGAGTCCAGGACCTAGCCTTCCCAGGCTCAGAGAGGAATCCCTTTGTTTTTATGATTTAGCTTGATAATTATAAAGGCTGATATTAGGCCAGTTACAGTGATGGAGAAAACTGGTTGTTTTGATTGAATTATTGGTTGGATGAGAAGGTCTGCAGAAGATAATCCATTAGGCTATGGAGTCAAAAAAGGGTTGGTTCTGTTGCATCAAAATTTCAAAAGAATCACAACACAAGCTAACTGTGTGTGTTGGATCTTAAAGCAGTAGGGATTGTGAGGTGGAAGAAGAAGTGAATTTTCAGTGGTGGTTAAAAATCAATTAAGAATTTCTCAACCAGACTACATGAAGAAAACATTCAGATTGTAATCACAGACAGCACTAAGGTGCTCCAACAGAAAATCTTAGTCTACATTTTCTGTTTTACAATTAGCTTAAAATGATATGTAGTGAGGAAAAACAATGGAAACGTTCAACATAGAAAATGGAATCACATCACCAGACAGACACAACTTAAGAATATTGCAAATGGTTTCTTGCTATTGATGCCCCAGATTCCAAAGTTACAACATTCCAATAGTTCTTACAATGCAAGTTTCAACAAGGTCCAATTTTCCAACCCCTGATACTGCTAAGGCATGCAATATTCATGTAAAAATTAAGTCGGTTCATATGTTTACTGCAGTGATTACATTTAAGCAGAAACTGGACAAGTGGAAATTTGCAGGCGGTGATAAGATGGGCCTGGCCCCAACAACAGTCTGTTATTGATTACAGAGGAAGAAATTACCTCTTAAGCTCTCGGAGAGGCTATGATGGAGTAACACTTTGACGAGTAGAACCACGCAGGTGGTGACCAGAAACTTCTAGCCAAGAAGGTGGAGGCAACCATCCGTTATGATCATAATCTAGCTTTGTCTGACGCCGAAGAGGCAAGGAAGGCTCTGACACCTTGGCTCTTCCTCTTCAGAAAACCATTGTGGAATTATTAAATTGATGAGGTGTTGGCGTTTTCATGGATCAGTAGTCATGCTGCTGCCTCTTTTTTTTCTTCTGTTATATCACCAATTCCCTTTTTGCTCGACTTGACCCCCCTGGCATGTTCGCAACAGTGCCGCCATACCTTCTCTGGCTCGATTTTGCCTCTTCTACCCATGTTAGCTCTTTCTTTACAAAACAATGTACAAACCTAATGCACCTGAACTTTGAAATCTTTAGGCCTTCACTCTAAAACACATTGCATCCTCGCCAACATCGCACTTCGCATTTCACTATTTTTACTCTTCTTTAGCACTTATCTTCTAATACTTGCGATGTGCGCTATGCGATGGGGTCCCACCTGGCATTTCACATCGCACTTCAGCGATTTTCACACTTACCTCCCATGCCTATCCTTTAAAGTTTGTGATTTGTGATTGTGATCGAGTCCCACCTGGCATTGCACATCGCACTTCGACGATTTTAACACTTACCTCCCGTGCCTATCCTTTAAATTTTTTGATTTGCAATTGCAATCGAGTCCCATCATCGTTGCACATTGCACTTCGGCGATTTTAACACTTACCTCCCACACCTATCCTTTGAATTTTTTGATTTTTTATTTTGATTGGGTCCTACCATCGTCGCATATCGCACTTCGGAGATTATATCACGAACCCTTTGTGCCTATCTTGCAAAATTTGCGAGTTGCGATTACGATCGGGTCCCACCCATATCGCACATCACACTTTGACGATTTTAACATGAACATCCTACACATATCCTATAAAATTTGTGATTTGTGATTGAAATCGGGTCCCACCCTCATCGCATATTGCACTTCAGCTATTTTAACACTTACCCTTCACACTTATTTGTTAAAACTTGCGATTTGGGCCAACACAACTAGACTTCAACTCTATTTAAGCTGATAAAAATTTTGCATTCAAATCATACAGATTTCGGAGGGGTACTTCAACAATGAGTGGTATTACAAAGAGGGGGTGCGAAGTATTATGGGCATGCCTCGTAGCAGCATGGGTGGTTAATGGATACCACCATTTCCGACTCCCCCCCTTTGTTAACATTCGAAGGCCGAGGTGGGGACGAAAAGAATTGTGGGACATCTAATATGTGGAGGTGAGTGGGGCTAGTTAACGTGGATGTGATGGGATAGGTGATGTGAGGCGGGGTCAGGGTATGAGAGTCGAGGGAGGTAAAATGAAACTTAGAATAAAAGGAATAACAAAGGGGCAGGGTAAAAGGATATGCAATGTGGTCGAGGACTTAGGATAGAAACATACCATAAGGTCCCAAAATTGACAACAATTATCCATTTTTAGACCTTTAGAGAAAAAATTGATCTTTTCAGTTTGATTATAGGAAAACAATCAAGAAGTTTTTAGGCTACTTACCTATAGTATGAACTTTGCATTTTTCCTTTTTAAATACCCTCTATTCTTATTCTTTTGTTTATTTTTATCTTTATTTGGAAAAGGCTTTTGAATATTGAAATCTATGTACAATATGAAAAATTTGCAAAGAGAAAGTACACAATCACCTTGTGATATTATAAATTACAGGACTCTAACATGCTCCAACCCTCAACTTCACTTAGTCAAGATGTGTTTTGTTATTCTTCACGGATCCCAATGTCTTCTTCAATGAGCCTTGTCAGTCTTTAGCTACGCCTTCACTTTGTCTCCACGTCATATCATGAATGGAAACCTTGTTCTCTTATAAGGTGTCATCACCGTTCTTCATGGTACCCAACCAAAGATCTCCACATCACCTCATGATGATATCATGGTGTTCAATGATATTCACAAATATTCATTATGTCTTCAATGAGAAACCCTAGTTTTGCACCTGCTCTAAGCCTCTTCAAGGGCCTTTTCAAGATCTTCTCACAAGTGCCCAACAAAGTATTTATACACAATATTTTCAAGATGTATTCAAGGTACTCCAAAATGTCTTCAAGATCCTCCACTATGTTGCACCACGCCTGCCCCATAAACTAATCTTTACAATATTCAAGGAATGTATTCAAAACCAAAGTAAGGATCTCCAAGTTACCTCATGATAGCTTCATTTATGTATCATCGTCTTCAATATTATCTTCAAAATTTCTCAAGGCTTCTCAAAGTTCACTCTACAAAGGATTCAATTAAAGTCTCCAAAACCCTTCACACAAATAAATTTTGAATCTAGGAGTGTGAAATATGCTTGATCTCCATAGTCTGCAATTTTCTTTAGATATACAATGCTTGACACAATTTAAATATTCTGAGCCACTATTCACTGCACTTGATCATACCACAAGTAGTCCAAACATAGAAGGTCCGAGTTATTGTCAAAGAATAATTTGATCCAACATGATGATACATAGTCCACACCAAGAGGTATCTTACCCGAGATCTTCACTATCCAATCCATAGTTTGAAGAGAGGGACTAAGCTATTGTACCACAATCACTATTCGGGAAAATGAGATGGTAATATTGTCTTGTACCTGTCCACAAAGGAGATCTGAGCCATTGATGATACAATTATATTAGAATCTCTGAGCCATTGAAAAAGAAGGTTCTTGGATCAATAATTGTCTAAAAATATGACCTGAATTCCACCATAGGAGTCACTACAAGTTCAGGTAAATATGAGGCCAGCATAGTGGGACTATTTCAAATTCGATTTATACATCAAATATGACCCACAAAAAAATATGAGAGTGTTTAGGAACGATCCACTGTAGTTACAATCCGAGCTGCAGTAACTGCATCTGGGCTATGAAATGTGACACTACATGAACACAAAACCATTGTAATTTCAAACCATTGTAATCTGATTTACTGCCTTATGATGACACAATCTGAAATTAAGAGGTTCGAACTTCTGTTGTCACCATCCTAAGCTATTACAAGGGATCTAAGGTATGTCACGGATTATTTTAAACCCAGGTCCGAGATGGAGAAAACTTTGCGTTAAAATATAAGCCCAAATAAGATTTATATTGGTCTTTAAATGTTGGCTCCTTATGTGTTCACGAGTTGTGAACTAAAATTTCTTTTCTGTGTCTTGGATCATCGAAATTGATGCCTATAAATGAACCCTGGATTTTTTTTATAGTGTTTTAGTCAAGGCATTAAGAAACACATCTTTTAGGAGGGAGGTCGACATGTGTGCCAAGGTGTAGTTTGGCTCACAAATAATTATAGTTTTCTTGACTTAAAATCTCATTATCTCATCAACCACCGGGAGTTTGGAGGCAAATAAGGGCTCACTAGAAAGGGAAAAATATACTATAGAAGATGGTATAGGACCCACGTTGATAGGATGCATCCAAGGTGTCAAAATTTATTTTTCTTTGTGATTTCTCTTGAAATCTTTAGTGTATAAGATGATTAGGACAAAAATAGGTCATTAAGGCTTCATGATTAGGATATCAAGAGGTTTTTAATGTAGCATTCATTAAATAAAGCAATACTGCAGTGATATGTCATATGCCATAGTGCAACATTTATTAATTTTTTATCAAGAGAGCTTCAAGGTAGTCTTCCAACCACCATTATTACATGAAATCTTCCAAAATGTCATCATACGCCATCAAATGATTTCCAAGTCCTTCATGTCATGTATCCAAATAATGTTCATGTCATCAAATGATCCTCCATGTTATTATGTGGTCTCCAACCATTTCATCAAGACCTTCATCAAGTGTCATCACATATGGCATCATCAAGTGTGGTCATTCATATATATTCTTTAAATAGTGCAGTATCCATCAAGAGTAAGGACATTGTCTCGGTTCTAGGCTTCTTCACGAGGTTATGAAATCACAAGGATATTTTCCATCCCAATAATTCCACATTGACATCAATGACAACCTTAATTAACAAAGGTTTATTATACTGAGGAAATTTAAAAGGAAGTTGTGTATTATTTCGATACCTTCTACCAAGCATGTTTGGGTGTCAATATTGAAGAAAAAATATAGGGTATGATGGACTACCCTCACATTTTCATTGAGGATTAGAATGAAGTTCTATACATACTGAATACTATTGAATAAGTTCTCTTAGTGTTGAAGTCCTTTACTAAAGAAAAATGTTTTGGCCCAGACAACTAGACTGTGGAATTTTTCCTCCCTTTTTTTGAATTGATGGGATCATACCTTATGACTATGATAGAGGAATTGAGGATATATGGTAATGTATATGGATCCATTAACTCCACTTTTACTGCTCTGATTCCAAAAAATTTGGTCAGAACTAATTTTTTATATTTTAGACCCATTTCACTTTGTAACATCTCTTATAAGCTCATTTTCAAGATTATTGCGGAGCATTTGAAGGGTAACCTATAATAGTACATTTCTCGGGAACAATTCGGTTTCCTGGAAAATGATTGATCCACGATGTTGTGGCCCAAATACAAGAAACTATTCATTCTATCCACACAATAAAACTGCAGGATTGGGTCATAAAGGTGCACTTGAAGAAGGAATACGACTGTGTTGATTAGGCATCCTTATGCCTCATACTGATGAAGATTGGATTGGAGGTTCATAATGTAGAATGGATTATGGCCTATATAATTAATGTACATTTTTCAGTTTTGGTCAATGGTTACCCGTCTAATTTTTCAAATCTGGTAGAGGTTTGCAGCAGGGTTGTTCCTTATCACCTCTACTATTTTATCTTGGTGATGGACAACCTCAGTCATAAAAATTAGTGCAACTCGATTGGTGGGTATTTTATATGGTATCTGCTTGTGAAATGGTATTGACATCACACAAAATTTATTTGTGGATGACATCCTTAATTTTGGGATGGCTTTGGTTCAATGCTAGCACTTTGCTTCAGTTTTTATTATCCGCTTCCTTCAACCATTTTATTAATATAATCATTTTCTTCAATATTTTGTTCTTTTTACTTAACAAGTTTCACCGGAAATCCACCAGGTCATCTTCCTCCTCCTTTATGGGGCTTTTGATACTGATCTAGTTAAATATCAAAGAGCTAAATGGCATGACAAGTACATCAAAGAGAAGAAGTTTCAAGAAGGAGATTGGGCATTGTTATTTGATTCCAAGTTTAAATATTTTAAAGGAAAATTTCAGACTCATTGGCTTGGGCCATATGAGATTGACAAGATCTTTAGCAATGGAGCGGTAAGAATCAAAACCATTGATGAATTTAAAACTCCTCTTATTGTGAATGGCCACAGATTAAAATTCTATCATAAGCCACTCTCAAAAGAGGAATTTGTCAAAAAATTTCAAGAAAATTCTGCAATAAGGCTGGTAAAGAAGAATTCTTCTTCTCCACCAACCTAGTTTTTGTTCTTTTTAGCTTAAAAAAAAAAAATTGTATAAGCCTGAAAACCAATCACTGATTGGCAGTCTTATACAGAAAATGTAGGGTGAAAATCAGGAACAACTGACACCCTATATTTTCCAAAAAAAAAAAAAAAAATTCTCTCATTTCATAAGTTTTATGACAACCCACTCCATTCCATTCCATTTCATTCCACTCCACTTCATTTCATCTATTTCATTTCATTTCACCAATAAAATTTTCTTTCATGACCATTTTCATTCAGTCAGTTATCATCCATCTATTTCCATTCACCCAAATAATAGTTGTGTCAGTTTCCGCAGCTGACACCAGTTTCCGCAGCCAGAAGCAGTTTCTGCAGCTACCACTCTGTTTTTCAAAAAATTGTACAGCCAGATGTTAGTTCAACAATCATGAAATCAAATGCAGGTATGAAGACATATTATGAAGACATGGGGCATTCAAAGACATCAATGAGGAGAAACTGATTGAAGACCAATGAAAAATGGCAAGAATTCCAAGGTATGAGTAAAAATTTATTTCAAATAGCATTCAAGCACATTTTTACATAGTTATAAACCATAGCTCCATTATATGCAATGATTGTGTTGACAAACTCCGTAACCATTCCATGATCTCTATATGATCCTCCCACAATCCTTGCATTCATTTTCAAACGGTCCCATAATCAAGCCTCCGATCTTCACTCGTACTTTGATACTCCACCTGTAATGATGAAACGTGGTTGATTTGACTACGGCTTCTTTCAGCCGCATAAAATCCGTAGCTGTTTCATAAACGTGCTTGCATTTACTCTGCAGCCACCCAATTTTAAATACTGTCGGATGCGTTCTGTTCCTCCTATTGTTCTATTGATCTCACAGTTGCATTTCCACCGTGCTCACGTAACCCTTCTCTGTTCCGCTTCACCCCATTTTGTTCTCTGTTACGCTACATTTCGTATACCTATTCTCTGATATCCGCTTACAGTCACTGGTCTCCTTCATAAATCGTGCTCATTTCCGCTCATTCAGTCGTATTACCTCCGTTAAGCCCTCCTCACGCAGACGAGTTTTAAAGAGTAGAAGGAAGGATGGGTCAGTTGTTCAGGACAGAACCAGAGGGACCCAAATTCATGGAAGGATACCCGCAAGTCAAAGATATATTGAAAAAGGCAAAATGGCTTCGGTTTATTCAAAATTTTAGAGGCTACCATAAAGAGGTGACAAAAGCTTTTGCAAGGTCTTTCAATGGTCTGGAGGTAGAAATTGGGGACCTCAAATTTATGGTGAATGAGGCATCCATAGCAGCTGCTACAGGACTCCCTCAAGAAGGTGAACGCTGGTTCAAGAACAAGAGCATTAGTGATGAAGCCTGGAGAGTGATCCTACGTAACCCAGGTATGGATGTAACTATTTTTAAAAAGGGAATTCCTGTTCATGCTTTAAAAGAAGAGTGGGCTAGTCTACTGTTGGTCATTCAAAATTTTATCACCTGTGAGGGACGTTTTGGATCAATTTATATGTATCATACCCGATTGTTGATGAATTTTCTAGACAACCAGGCCCTCAATCTGCCATAATTTTTATTAAACAGTTTGAAAAAGATATCTGTAGCCATCCAAAAGCATCTGGGGGACGTAGAACCACATTTGTATCACCATGGTCTTGTGAAAATTTTGATTGAAAAACAGTTAAAAGAGAAAAAGGACACATGGGAACAGTTTTTAATTAGGAATTTCTTTGAAGAACCCCAAGAAACTCCTGAAGGCAGTACACCAAAAAGAAGGAGAACAAGTGATAAAACTCAAAGTACTCCTACTAACACAGTTGAAAGAACTAGTAGAGAGGAAAGATTGTCTAAAAGGAAGAAGGAAAAGACTAAAGAGAGAAAAAGCATTGAGGCTGTGCATCAAACCCCTTCTTCAGAAGAAGACCATCAAATATTGTCTAAGAGACTAGTTCACCTTCAAGAACAGTCAGCTATGGCCAAAAAGAGAGGAAAAGAAAAACAAAAGGAAAAAGACAGTAGTCCACAGTATGTAAGAAGAAGCAGCAGGCTTAAAGGAAAGTGGAGGAAAGTACAAACAAAAGGACCCCATTTTATTGATTTGGGAGAAGGAACACCTGAAAAAACTCCAGTTGGCCATAGTCCATCTCATTCTCAGTCAGACATTGAACATAGTCCATCTCATTCTCAGCCAGACGTTGAACATAGTCCACCGCATTCTCAGTCAAATGTTGAAACTAGTCCTCAAGATGTTGACATGAGTCCTTTTCAGCCAGATTTTGAAGACAATTCTCCTCCACATTATTTTGGGGACAGCCCAAGGAAAACGACACCTGAGATAGATCCAAAGCAGCAAGAGGTGTACGATTACATAGAATCCTTAGAAAGGACAGCCACGGGCCCCAGCACTTCATCCACTCAACCTCACACAGCACAAGAAGCTCTAGTCCAATCACTGAAACAAGAAGTCTTTGTGTTGGAGGTTTTAAATAGACACATTAAAAATGAAAATGAGGCATTAAAGGAACAAAGCAAATTGGACAAGATCATTCATGACAATACCATGCTACATCTGGGACTGTGGCAGAAAAAGAACAGGAAATTGAAGAAGAAATGCCAGAAGATAAGTAGAGCACTGATTAATCTTAAATTCAGATGCTTAATGAAGAAGCCCAAGATGTTAGCAGCACCAAGGAAGAGGAGAAGAGGACTGGATGTACTGGCAGAGGTATCAAGGCATATGAATTGAAGAAGGATTATCAAAATTTTGGTTGCATGAGGACATGCAACACCTTCACAGTGGGGGTATGTTGAGTCCCAAACTTGCATCTTTCTTATACACCTTTCTAGACCTTTTCCATTCACCTGGACCTTCTAAGTCATCAATATCATTGCATATTAATTATAAAAGAGCATTTAAAAGTGGTTTTTAACTATGTTTTGTGTCTGCTGTTTGAATTAGATTTTTGCTCATTGAGCTGCGGAATCTTGTCACTTTCCGCAGTTGCTGCAACTTTCCGCAGCCATTTTGTTAAAGTCTATATTGCAGGTGTCTTCAGGAAAATCGAGCCACATGGGCAAGTTGGAAATGACATGGACATGGATCGAGTCCTATTGGCTCAGTCGAATTCACCTAAGAAGGCTGTGGTCAAAGGTAGCCAAGTGGTGGTCAACCGAAGAGTCCCACGGTGACAGAACTCTGTTTTTCATCACGTGAAGACTTGCATGGCCATTTCTAAATCACGGGAGACATATCAACACCTGTAAACGGCTCCATAAGCCGAATCCAATAGCCACTTTCCATAGATTTAATCTTCACGGCAGCCATGATGCTAAATTTCTGGACGTGGTTGTTCATGTGTCTTCTATCAGCGCAGACTTTAGAGAATTAGTTATATCACCCTCTATTATAAATAATGCGTTCTCATACGCATAATAGTTAGCTCTGTAATTTAATTGCGTTGCCACTGTACTGTGACATTATTTCTCTGTTATGACCGCATTTTGAATATATAAGAAGACTCTGTTCATAAGCACAATTCGTGTTTGATAGCTGCTTCCCGAGGATTGTGCAGAGGGCCCCTGCACATGCCGAGGTTTTGTGTATTACTGTATAGTTTCCTTACGTTCATTGAGCCATAGTCATTCATGTGTATATATATATTACATCTTTCATGCTTTACGTTTTACTTCTGTCCATAATCCTTCATGCTTTATATTGTTGTTAACTGATCAGTGTTTTTGTTCCAGATTACAATAGGCAGCCCGGGCATTTGCACATCATTTTATAATGACTAATGACATGGAATCAATCTTGTCCTTCTGCTGATTTATCTTTTTCTCTTAGTTTTTAATTCCAGCACTGTTTTATTCATTTCAGTTTTGTACATTTGCTTTACTAGTTAGATTAGATATTAAGCTGCTCATTTCATTATCAGTTACCTCTGAAAGCCATAGCGAGACTAATGGTGAGGGATTGCAGTATGAATGTGTAGTTTGATGTTAGTTTATTTTTCTGCAAGTTAGATATTAAATTTCTCATTTCATTATCAGTTACCTTCGAAAGCCATAGCAAGACTAATGGTGAGGGATTGAAGTATGAATGTGTAGTTTGATATTAGTTTATTTTCTTTCTGCAAATTAGATATCAGATTGCTCAAGTTGTTTATGATTACCTCCGAAAGCCATAGCGAGACTAATGGTGAGGGGTCAGAATATGAATTGATGTAATTTGATTTTAGCTTTACTTTACTTGCAAATATTTGGATTTCTTTGAGTACAGTTTCTTTTGTGTTAGACAGCAGCAAGGGTAATGGGTTTCATGGTCAATAGTTCACTGTTTGTTTGACTAGTATAGTGACACATTTTCATTTTCTTTTAGGAATTAATTTTGTCATTGCATATTTTAAAATCCTTTTTAAGTTTGAAGTTTGGGAAATCATTATAAAGGACATCATTTCCTTGAACATTTATATCCATACTTGTCTTTTAGAATTTCCATCTCACATTAGGAAACCAACCAAGATAAAAAGAAAAAAACCAAAAACGACAAAAAGTAAGAGATAGGTTATCTTGCACATATAGTCTGCCACACTTCGTCAGCTTACGAATCCTGGATTGACAAATTTAATGCGGCAATTTAGGACACACTAAATTGACCAAACAATATTCTTCTACATGAGTTTCTTCCTCAGGATATTCATTTATAGAGGATACTGGTTCCCCTTGTTTTTGCAACTCTTCCATTCCTTCACTAGGTGGAAAAATTTCTGTGTTTCCAAAACTACTTGCAGAGGCATACTGGTTAAGGGTATGATCTTGACCTTGAGAATTCTCAAATTGGCATCCTTCCTCAAAGAGTGTTCCCAAATTTTCAAATACTCAGGCCACCTCCTCCTCATCGTCTAATAAAATGGTTTTTTGAGGATTTGTAGGGGGTGAATGAGATGACCTTGGTTCATCTATTGGGTTTGTGGTATATTTTCATGAGCTTAGCCTCATAGAATGTCTCCAATTTTCTTGGCCAAAGGTGAAGGAATAAGTCCTCCTTTTTCTTGCTCTCTTTGGATTTTCTGCCTCTTCAATTTGTTGTTCTAAGTCATCAATATTCCTATCATCTACCCCTACCTGTGCATCAAGGGTTTCCTCTGATAGGGGTAAAGTAGGATTTACCAAGTTATCTCAGGTTAATTGCTGTTGGGCAAGCTCATGAATAATAGTAAGCTTAATCAAGCCATGGTGACTGATGGTAGAATGTGGATTTTTGGCTTCTCTAACCCGATTAGAAACATCATGCAATAAGAAATTTAGAAATAACGACAGGTTAACTATGATTTTATGTCTAAGAATTGCTAACAATTTAGGTTGTCGAGGCTTTACCACATCTTGACGAACATCACAAGTGATGTATCTGTGAACGATGGTCGCTAGTTCTTGCCATGGTTCCTTTAATGATGCTAGGTGAAATCTTTTTCCTTTGTGTATTAGTTCATCCTCTGGGTCCTTAAATACTACGACTACTTCATGCAACAGAACATGTTTGTTGGTCCACTTTGTGCTTTCTGTTGGAAATCCCGAGACTTTAGCTATGACTGCTTCAGAGACTGTTATACTTTCTCCTTTTACAATTGTGCACCCATTCTACAAATTTTGTAGAAATTTAAGCGCTATTTCTCTATGGAATCCTTGTAATTTGACGAGGTATTGAACTGAACCGACATGCTCAAGAATTTCACAAGCATGCTTTGTTAATCATAATATTGTAGGTTCACTGCGAATAGACTTTCCTCCCATATTTTTTGTGCTATTGTAACCTAATTCACACATTTGCATGCACTTTCTCACAATTAGACAGTTTGGAACAACAAAAAATACTGCATACAAATCGTTTGAATCGGGGAATGTTATTTTTATATAAAGGTAGAAATAATAATATATGTCACATCGGCAAGGTTTGGCAGAGTTGGATAATTATTTCGCATGTTGTCCCATAATGTATACCTTCCCACCTCCAATTAGAAAAGGGCATACATGTCTGCAGAGCACGAGAAAAGAGAAAAGGACGAAGTGGATTCATAAATGCGGTAGGAAAATAGTCAGAGTAGTAGAAATATGACAGGAAACAGTCATAGCAGTGCTAACTATAAATCATAGAAATGGTTTAGAAAATGACTGAAAAGGGAATAAAGCAGAGAAACAATCATTGTGGAAATAATTTTCCTTCAGTGAACAATTATGACGAAGCTGACAAGGCGATTAATGATAATGACTATTGGAATCAATTGATCGGACAATATTTATGTAATTCACATAAAAATATACTTTACCATGCATATTGGTTAATATAAATGTAAACGTTTTTCAAATGGTAAATTCATCTTTGGAAATGAATCAATAGGAAATAGTAGAATATAGAACAATTGGAAATGTAAAATAGAACTTATATACCATAAGCAAAGCCACTACTGCCAGTAGGCATCTATAGCCTCGACAGGGTTGTTTTTTAACACAAAAATGAGCCAGGATCCTCCGTTTAGGATTTATATGGTTTGTTTTATTTCTACAAAGGGATCATTGTGTTGGCTTGGTAGCCATATCATCACAGTGACATTCACCAGGACATAACAAAACGATTAGTCTGACTCGTGATGAGACCTCCTAACCTTCCAAAAATTGGACTGTCTGGAAGGCCACTATCCTGGTATGGTGGCCATTATGGGAATGACACTTGTTAATTTCGTTATGATCATGGTAGGATGGCTCGTGATGAGACCCCCTATCCCCTTTGAGAAAAATTATATTATATTTTTCAAATTCATTTTATAAATCGATGGATTCTCACTAACTCCTTAAGAGTTTGGGATGTTGTGAGAAGTAAAAGAATGCCAATAAAAGTTATGCTTTTATTCCTACATCATCATACCAAATGGAATTATCAATTGAAAGTGTGAAATATAAACCATCTTGGTATTGAGTTAGTGAATCATTTTATGATATATCCAAAGAAGATATACCCAACAAGTCATTAAATGGATGAACCATGTCAATTTCAGAATAAAGATAATCATCAATGGTGTAAAATTCGTAATGTTGGTAATATAAATGTTTAATCTTTAAACTCAGTGTAAATTTTCAACCAAAAAGGTGATTTTCATAGCAAATCATGTGAGAGAAAATATTGTTGTTAGATTTAGAATTGAATGACAGTTGTGCGGATATTGGAACAATAGTCATTTGTTTAACCGAACAACAATTGTTCATTTTATTGAATAGTAGCTATTCACTCTATTGAACATCAATGGTATGTGAAATTCGTCGAAAAAAAGAAACCACGACTGTTCATTTTACTGAACAATAGTTGTTTATTTTACTGAACAACAACTGTTGACTCTTTTGAACAACAACTGTGAATTTTGATGAACTTCAGCTGTTTGTTTAACAGAATAGTAGCTATTCATTTTACTGAACAACAATTGTTCATTTTTTTGAACAACAACTGTTCATTTTTTGAAAAATAACAGCAACAGTGAAATAATCAAGCCAAATAAAGGAAATAAATGACAGTTGTTCACTTGGAAGGGAACAATGGTTGTCCAAAGAACTGAACAAAAATTGCTAAAAAATGACGTGGAGCAGTGAAAAAGGAATGGTAGTTACTTTGTCCATAAGAAATTGTTTCAAAGAAAAAATCCACGCATTTATACAACAGTGTTTATTCTAAAAAAGCACATAAATGAAAAATTATAAACTAACTATGTAATGAAAATATATACATTATTTACAGCTGAAAAGAAACAATTTTCATGAAAGTAAAGTTGCCGGGTCATTACTACCTGCAATTAAAATTTTCATAGTGGGATCATTGGGTATCTGTTGGTAAAAATACTATTTGGTGAGTGGTTTGTGATAAAGATGTACTCGATGCCCATTCACCTGGAAAGAAGAGCCAAACCCATCGATGGTAGTCAAATTTATAGTGCCATTATTGTGCACTTCTTTAATTTCGTACGAGCCAAGCCATGTTGTCTACAATTTACCTAGAAAGTCTTGAAATCTAGAATCATAGAGGAGCACCTAGTCTCCTTCCTGAAACGTCTTCTTTTTTATGAGATTTTCGTGCCACTTAGCCCATTGTTGCTGAATAATTATTGTGCGATGTAGGGAAAGTAACCACACTTCATCTAATTCATTTATTTTGTTACACCATTTTTTGGTCATCTAACCTTTCATCATTAGATGGACCCAAGTACACCATGTAAGACCAGTTTTACCCCAAGTAAAACTGCTTTCACTATGTTAATTAGGAGACCCCAAAAGGAATAATTAATTAAACCATAATTTAATTATTATTCCGAGTCATGTTTAACCCAAAAACAAAGAAATTAATGAGATAAACCCATAGTTATCTTATTATTTTCTAGGAATAATTATTTAAATAATATTCCTTGTTAAATATAACCAAATCAACCACCATTAATTAAATAAATCATTATTTATTTGATTATATCCCAACCACTTCCTTAAAAAGATAAATAAATCATTTATTTATTTATTCTTCACTAATCAAGGGATTTGACCCAGGTCAAACACCCTTTCCCTCCAACAAATAATAATAAAATATTCCATAGAGGTGGATCTAGATTTGATTAACATTATTTTAATCATGCACCAAGATCTAGAATGACCCAATATTTTGTTATAAATAGGAGGGTTTTCCCCTTCATTCTTCACCTTTTGTTGCCCATTAGATCACTTTGGATCTATACACTTGGTCTCATTTTTCCGCCAGTTTGCTCCCATTGAGCTCTACCTTCTACATTGGGTCTTCTACATCTACAAGAGAGAGAAAGCTTAGATCTGAAGTGCTGAGGACTACAAAGAACCCATCCCATTGAGGAGATCTGGATACACCTTCTTGTTTCCTCCCAGGTGCCCTGTAATATAAAAATTCATTCAAAAATCGTGTTCTTGTCTTGTCTGTTGGATGCATGGAACAAACTCTTTACTTTACTGCTTAATGTCTTTCCATTTATAGATCTGTTTGTTGCAGCACTTTAACTACTAATTGCAGATCTGAAGATGTTTTGCAGCCATTATTGTTGTTAGGGCTATTAGTTATGCGTAGCTAAAGTAGTTCTTTTTCGTACACTTCGACGAAGAATTCATACTAACAAATGGCGACTCCACACGGGTTTTAAATTACGACCGCTGTCGTTTCTCATATTCCTGCATATCCAGCTACTTCAGGCCCTAGGGCTTCTTTTCAGCTGCTTAGTTTTTCTCTTTTCATGTCATTTTCTCACATAAAACCCTAAAAACTTAAAATTTCTAACTTCCATGTGTTTCTGGCCCTGTTGCGCAGGTAAGCGACACCAGCCGCAACTGAGACGACAACTTTTCAGAAAATCTGCCGCCGAAACAACCGGAACGGGGGGGTCGCACCTTTTGGCCCAAAACCTGCGACCTGGACGCACCTTTTTAGCTGAGCTGCAGAGCCTCAGCTCGGACAGGTGGAACACTGCCGACTGCCTTTTCCGAGCATTTTTACGAAATTTTTCGGGACCTGCTGCCGGCCTACTGCCCGAGTTTCCGTCTCTGTCTCTCATTGCCTTGACAAGATCTGATCATTTTACTCACAGTAGTAGGGCTTGACCCATAGGGCTTTAGTACCCTCCACTTTTTTTGTGGAAGAGTTTCGAACTGTTGTTAAATCGGTTTCAGAGCTTCATTTCTTCACATTGTTGCCTCCACCCAGATCCATTGAAATCAGCCTCTTTTCCTTTCAAATCACCTCCTGTCGTTTTGTTTGGACCTCCTTTGAAGGCCTCCGCCTTGCCCCCCCGGTTTTTGCCGATTTCCCTTTTTTCCAGCCACCTTGCCTCTGTCTCTTGGCTGTGACCTGCACCCCTTGTCTGCAGCTTTATCCTCCAGATCTCTGTCCCCTTTGACCCCAGATCTGTCGAGCATCCTTTGTGTGTGTTTCCATAGTTTTCCCCTTTCTTTTCAGCATAGTTGTGAGAGACCCACCTTCTTGAGTTAGATAGATGCATACGTAGCCGTTATTTTTCTGTTATTTCAGCATTTTATTTCTGTTCTCTGTAGTTTTATTTTCAGCTACGTAGCACACTTTTTTCTTGCTCTCAAACAACGGAAAGGGTTTAAAAATTAAAATCAACGCACACCACACACTGACCCTAAGTGAAGAAGCGCCTGGTTTACACCGCCTGGCAAAGACTCTAAAATCAATTGTCACTGCACCTTATCTGCCCTTGACCTTTCTTGATTCTGTCCCCTTCTGCCCTTGTCGGTTTCCTTCTTCCTGTCATCATTGCGCCCCCAAGGCGCCTTTCCCGGAGACTTCTTGGCCTTCACCCTCAGTTTCCGGTTGATCGACCTGCTCCACACCGCCGTCGTCGAGCCAGTCCACCTTCGAGTCCGCACTCCGACTCCTCTCCTGATTCATCGGGTCCCCCTCCTCCTTCCGGTTCTCCCCCTTTTACCTTCACCATGTCTGGACCAGGGCCTAACGCTAGCGGTTCTCCCAGCCCCAATGCCGGCCCTACTTCTAGCGGAACCATCACAACCACTACTCCGGCCACCCCTGTGCTGCCGTACATTGCAGGCCTCAGCCTCCCCGATTTCCATCAGTTGATTAATGATCCCATTCACCACAATGCTACCTGGCCCACTATGCCCACCAAGCTGCCCTCCGATATCCCTAAGTTCGAGGGCCTTAATGGCGAAGACCCAACCAATCACGTCCGGTCTTTCCACATGTGGTGTTCCTCCAACTCCATTACCGATGACTCCATCCGTCTTCGTTTGTTCCAGCGCACGCTTACCGGCGAAGCTTCTAAATGGTATGTCGAACAGGCCACTTCCTCCCATACCACGTTCGAGACTCTTGCCCAAGCCTTCTTGTCGTACTTCCAGCTCCCTCTCCGATACGACACTGGTACGGAGCTCTTGACTTCATTGAAGCAATCCTCTTCCACACGCCTTTCTGCCCATGTTCAGGAATGGCGACGAAAATCAATTAGCTTTGGGCCCCTCCTTTGGTCAGTTTTCATGGGTGGTTCCTTGCCCTCCCCGTCTCCCATCGTGAATGTCGCCTCTCCCTTTTCCTCAATACGAAAAACGCCCTCCAAATAGCTTTAAAATATGGCCCTGATACGCTCAATCGGGTTATGTTTATCTTGTTCTGCTGACATCCCCCGAGGCCCGGTGGCGCTACGCCCGGGGGCATCTCATTCCGCCGATGAGTATTGTTGGATCTCTTTCCCACCCATACGCTCACTCTATGAGCCATGGTCTCCCTCGGGGAGGGACGGCACCTCGGCAATCTTCCCCTCCGCAGCAGCA
>JAXQQM020080597.1:0-17102 GCA_034641835.2 Pinus albicaulis | reverse complement strand
ATTGAGAGCTAGACTTCTGTCTGCTTCAGCACGCCAGTTGTTTAGTCGGTCTGCAGCACTGTTTAGTGCAACCGAGTGTCTCCGGTCGGAGATCTCACCCTTAGCCTCTGGGGACTTCGAGTGCCTGCCCTGGTAAGGTTATTTCTGGTTTCACCCTTAGCTTCGGGGGACTTCGAGTGCCCGCCCTAGTAAGGTTATTTTCTGAATTTCATCCTTCAGTTTCAGTGGGAATTGGTAGCAGTTTCAGGTGGAGATTCGGAGAGGAAGAAGCCCTCTTGTGGCTGCGCAGATCTAGCAGGAAAAACGCTGTTTCAGGAGGAGGAAGGACGCAGTTCCTATCTGGGAGGAAGGACGCTGTTCCAGAGGGAAGGAAGGACGCAGATCAGTCTTGGAGTGAGGACGTTGTTCCAGCAGGAAGAGGAGGACGCAGATCTGAAGGCACATTGATAGATCCAGCCTTGGAGATTGTAGATCTGAGCAGATATTTGCAGATCTGGTTCTGTAAGTGACAGATCTGGAGAGATAGCATTAGATCCAGCTTGGGAGATTGCAGATCTGAGGAGATATTGGCAGATCCAGCCTAGATCTGAAGAGATAACATCAGATCCAGCCCTTGAGGTTGCAGATCTGAGGAGATATTGGCAGATCTAGCATAGATCTGAAGAGATAGCAGTAGATCTGATATAGGAGGACACAGATCCGGAGGGATAGGACGCAGATCTGGATTGGAGGCTTCAGATCCAGCAGATCTGAGCGTATAGGACGCTGATCCATCTGGGAGGACGCTGATCTGATGAGCAGGGTCATGTGAGCAGGGCTTGACAGCGTTTTCCAGGGTCTTTGGCCTTGAGGAGTTGAGCTTTTCATCTGGAGGGTTTTGTGACCAGCACTACATCTGTTTCAGCGCTGTCACTAGCAGAGACAGCGTTTTCATTGGTGAGGGTTTGGAGTATTGATACCAGCTATCTTTTAGTCTTCAGCTCATAGTTCCAGTGCAGTCCAGCTTCAGTCTTCAGAGCAGTCTTCAGCCAGCTAGGACGCTGTCCTTGTTGCAGCCATTATTTGTCTGAGAGGGCCTCCACTTGGCCTTGAGGAGCTGACAACAAGCCCAAAGATTCAGAGTTGATCCATTCATCCGGTGGTTTTGGTGACCAGCACTTATTTAGCTCGCTACCGTCACCAGCGTACGCGTTTTCATCGGTGAGGGCTCGAGGATTGATACGTCTTTGCAGGAGTTGCAAAGGCATTCCGGTGCCTTTCCGGCCTTTCGTAGCGTCAGCCTCAGCTAGGACGCCGTCCTTGTTGGTACCTATTGTTTGTCCGAGAGGGCTTCTCCACTTGCCTAGGGCAAGGATAGGTGCACTCACTCGATTTTCTTTGCACTTCTCTCTATGTACTTTCAGATTAATAAAATGGCTCAGTTTTCTGGTATTCCATGTGTACTTGTTCCATGATCTGGTTCCAGCATTGTAGTTTCTAGATCTATCTGGTATATTTCTGTTTATTACTGGTTATTTCCCTTTGGGGATATTACAGCAGAAGCAGTTGCAGGAGAGACAACAGAAGTGGGTCAGCAAGATCCAAGTATACGATTTTGACATCGAGTATGTCAAGGGGAAGAACAACGTGGTGGCTGATGCTCTCTCACATAGACCGGCAGCGTTGTCCCTGATGAGTTTAGACACGGATTGGAGCGCTGAATTGCTAGTGGAGTACTCCAAAGACCGTTTTTCCTGTGAGATATTGGACAGACAGGTAACAGATGACAGATACAAGGTGATGGATGAGGTGATATACTTCAAAGATCGGATCTTCTTGACTGGGGGCTCTCAGCTCAAGGAGAAGGTGTTGCGTGCCTCACATGACTCACCACTATCAGGCCCCCAGGGGTTCACCAAAACTTATAGGGCCATCAGGGAGAGGTTCTCTTGGAAGGGCCTCAAGGAGGACGTACACCGGCATGTCAGGGAGTGCGAAGTATGTCAGCGAAACAAAGCGGAGATGAGCCATCGAGTAGGGTTACTACAGCTTCTTCCCATTCCAGAGGGGAAATGGGAGAGCATATCGATGGATTTCATCACAGGGTTGCCCGCGGTGCAGGCCAAGGACTGTATCTTTGTAGTCGTTGATCGACTGACAAAGTATGCACACTTCTTTGCCATATCAGCACAATACGTAGTAGCTCAGGTGGCAAAGTTGCTTTTCAGGGATGTTTTCAGGTTGCATGGTCTTCCAAAGACCATTGTCAGTGATCCGGACAGTCGTTTCATGGGCGGCTTTTGGCAGGAGCTCTTTTGGTTGGTGGGTACAGAGTTGACTCCGAGCACCAGTTACCACCCCCAGACGATGGGCAGATAGAGATAGTGAACAAGTGGCTGGAGGGCTACTTGCGAAACTATGTGACAGGGCAGCAGAAGGCATGGTTACGGTGGTTGCACTTGGGGGAGTACTACTACAACACGACATATCACATGTCCATTGGTGTGTCTCCATTTTATGCTTTATATGGATATCATGATTTGTCTTTTACTGATGTGATGTTTGGTGCTAGTATGGCCCCCAGAGCCAAAGACTGGATCCAAGAGAGCCAGGATATATTTCGACCCCTCAAGGACAACTTAGCTACAACACAAAATCAACAAAAGTTGTATGCTGATAGAGGACAGGTTGAGAGGTAGTTTGAGGTAGGGGACTTGGTCTACCTATGGCTTCAGCCATACCGGTAGTCCATACTGACGCAGAAGGGGGCCGAGAATCTCAAGCCTCGCTTCTATGGACCCTACAGGGTGATACGCAGGATCGGGGAGGTTGCATATGAGTTGGAGTTACCCACAGGTAGCAGGATCCATAACATCTTCCATGTATCTTGCCTAAAAAAGGCATTGGGACAGCAGGTGACTGCAACAGAGTAGCTTCCACTAACAGATGATGAGGGGCATTTGGTGCTACAGCCAGAGGCCATCATAGATACCCGAGAGAGGCAGTTGCAGAGCAGGATAGTCAGGGAGTATTTGGTAAGGTGAAGGAACTTGGCAGATGAGGATGCCACTTGGGAGAGAGAGAAGATTTTGCAGCATCCATCATTGTAGTTGCTTGAGGACAAGCAATGTTTTGGCAGGGAGGACTGTAATATTCCCAATTAGCAGCAGCTAATTGGTTATATTAATTTTTGGCCAATTTACTTTATAAAGTTAAAGTCAGTTAATAAAGTGGGTTAGGAGACATTCAACCTACACTTAGGGAAATAAAACACTTCCTAAAGTCACATGAGCACCTTTAATTAACATCGTGGGGCCCAAGGGGTCGAAGTGACTGCGTGGAAATAGTGGCAGTGTGGGTCCAAGGCAGCGCAGAGGTGGATGGACAACGTGGCCAAGAGGGACAGCGCAGTTTTGGTGGGGCCTAGGGAAGAGAAAGGCACTCCAAGCATAAAGAGGGAGAGAAGCCCTTCATTTGCTCACTCGATTATGCATCTTTGTTTTGTCTATTGACATTGAACACACTTTTGCTGTTGAGCAAAGTCTGCAAGTGTTGTTTAGCACACCAGGTGTGTCCGAGGGGAGATCCCAACCTCAGCCCTGGGGGACTTCGAGTGCCTGCTCGGGTGAGGAGTTCTATCATTGGATTTTCAAGTGAGAGCCATAGCATCTACAACAAGGATTACGCACTTGCTTGGGCAGCGCAGTCTTGAGGAGAGACCACGCAGTTCTTGGAGGAGGTAGTGCCAGAAGCTGAGATTTATCAGGAGATTCAGCCCAGAGGAGGAGGCCATCATTTGCAATGACATATTTAGGGTCAGCGTATTTCACAGGGACAGCGTGATTTTTCTAGGGAGGTGATTTTCCGGGGTCATCCATTCTGGAAACCCTTTCTGGGCTTTTCTGGGTATTGAGTGAGGAGCTCATTCCCAAAGTCCCACATTTTTCTGAGCAGAGGAACAACTCCAAAGACTCATCTTATTCCAGTAGAAACAACAGTTCGACAGTCGCAGCAGCAGCCTCTTGGAGATAACACAGTGATTGATAGAGCAACCATTCCGGGAGCATTTCTGAGAGTATCTCTAGCTTGCCTTGTGCAAGCCAAGTTGTTATCATTTTGATCACCTTTGTACTTATTTCACTTTCAGTTATAATAAAATGGCTCAGCGTCCTCCATATTTTGCAGTCCATGTATGATGTCTCTCTATTTGTTGTAGTTTCATGTTTATGTTGCTTTATATTGTTGTCTATTTCTACTTGGAATATTACAAAATACATTGGAAGATCTCATACTATATGAACAATGAAGAACTTTAGGCACTGCAATGCCATGGACTAGATTCCTGACCAGGGCAATCTATCCATTGGTCTCTCAACAATTTAGGCACCATAATGCCACGAACTAGATTCCTGATCAGGGCAATCTATTGGTGTGGGACTAAGATGGACTCAAGCTTTCATTCCCTTTCGGTACCATCGAGCTTACTTGCTAACCATCAACCCAAGAACCTAGGTGTGTATCAACAGTCAAAGCTCTATGAACCACGCCACCCATCCCTACTTTGGGACCTAGACATCAACATAAAGTGTCGGCCATATGTCCTCCCAGGCAATGCTTCACTCACAAAACCTCAACACCCCTTGATCCAGTAGATCATGGATGACCAATCTCTCCCAATCAAACCGATTGATAACCAGCATGCTATCAAAATCCTTCGAGATATTTTCCTGTACAAACACAACCCCAATCAATAATATACTTTCAAATGTACATAAACAAATATAAACCTCCGGGGTCTTTCAGACAACTTGATGTTGCTTTTCAACTTCTCATAGTAGGACTATCAACCGAATCTTTGGCAGAAGATTCTTTCATCATATACTTTCCTTCTACTTTTCATGCAGCAACATGTCCTCCGAATTTCATTCTTCAATCAGGTTATGCCCTCCCTCTCAACCAAGGAGCATCTTCATCCAAACTTCATCTTCATCTTAGGGAGATCTTTTTTATTCAGGTTTCATCAGGGAGATCAACTTCTTTTCGTCATCGAAGAATCTTTCGTGGCTTCCAACCATTTCATCAGAGTTATCATCATCCTCATCATGCTTATCACATCAACGAGCATCTTCACCATATTAAAGATTGTGTACCTACACAACTTAGGTAGATTTTACAACCAAATCTACATAAGCATGAAGTTAGCCATATCAGAATCACGAAAGAATTTCAACTTTATCCATATCAGATATGATCTTTTAAACGAGAATTTTCTTCGTTTTTATTGGATATAGCCTCCTCAAGCTCTTTTTGCTCCTTCAATATTGAGTTTAGATTCCATTGAGGTATTAATTTTGTAATATCTTTAAAGTCTTCTGATGAAGACATTATCAATTGGGACTTTAGTGTCATGTCTCGAAATGTGATCACCTTTCCCTTATAAGAAAACATCAACATTTTTTTCTCCATGTTTAACATGAACAAACCCAAATCTCTAAACCAAGATTGACCAAGAATTATGTCAATCTTTCTATTATACATAGTTACAACGCGAAATTGAGATATGTATTTATAATGGTGTATTATTACTTGTAAATCATTAATTTCATACTCCTTTTGGCCACAAATATATGTTCCTTCACCAATGTTTGGCTCTTGAATTAATAGTTGATTTGTCAAATTAATATTGATGTAATTTTCGTCATTGCTTGTGCTGATAGCAATATTAATTTCCCTTCCTTGGATAATTCTTTTTAATGTAATTAATTGGTAATCCATCACTGAAAGACCTTTATAGGAAAATCGTCTATCCTTCATCATTTTCGAATTAGGCTCCTTTTTTGCTTGTCGATAATTTTTTGTGAGCGACACTGATATGTTCTTCCTTCCTCTTTTTTTCTCTTTTTTTTATAGATATATATTAATGGTGATTATGGTGATTAATTAAACTTATATATATATATATATATATATATATATATATATATATATATATATATATATATATATATATATATATATCCACCGAATAGAAAGTCGTCACACCGTATTTCTTAAATGTAACACAGTATCGAATCGACCACCCTATCGTATCGACCATCGTTAAGCCACTGAAATGGCTCAACGAGGGTTCGTTTGAGTCATATTAGTGTCGACGGAGCGTGGATAATCGGAAAATGACGGCGACATATTGGTGTCTGGTCGTGTCCGAAGTTGGCAACGGACCAGAAAATTGAAGTTGCATTGAACTATTTGATTGGACGCGACTCGATGACAGGGATAGATGGGCAGCGAAAGTCAGTGGACAAGAGGAGACGAGGTTTAGCGATGACGTTCGAGCAATGAGTCATTGCTTTGATGGCAACAAAGGCAGTGTTTAGTTGAAGCAAGCTGGACATGGTCGGTTTTGCAATGGTTGTGGTAGTGGTGGATCAATCAGTTGGTGTTCTGTTGACTGTAGTGAAAATTGTTGATGCAGGCGCTTAAGGTAAGTTGGGTTCTCCTTTTTCTTCAATATATATATATATATATATATATATATATATATATATATATATATATATATAAATTTAAATACTCTCTCTCTATATATATTTTTTTAATTTTCTTCTTTCTATATATTTATGTAATTTTTTTCTCTTTTCTTTTTTTAGATGGCCAAAGGCTTGACAATGAATCCGATAGAATGGAGAAACTCCAAGTATGTAGCGAAACGCTTCGATTATGAAGACAACCAAGTTGACAACGAGTTGAAGGCCAAAGGCTGATGATCAGAGAACGTAGCTCGGATACCAATGTAACGACCAAAAGTCGTATACGCAGCAAAAATATTTAAAATACTTCGTAGACAAAGACATCCATTGTAGGAAAGTAATTGCAAATTGTATATTGTATAAGAGATGCCTCTTCAACTAACTAACCATTAGTTAATTATTTATTATTATATTTATATTTATATTTATTATTATCTTTATATTTATTTTTATATGAATTATATTCATAACAACGACCTTCTAGAAAATCTCACTGCCCAACTAAAAATCTCAGCCTCTCTTGCAGAAAATAACAATGGTAAAATTCCTCCAAGTAAATCTGTAACAAACTGAAGAAATCGATCTGGGTATTAAACCATTGGCTTCTCTTCCAAACCCCTGCACAGATCTACTCCAGTAAACCTCAACACCTCAAATCTGCTCTAATACCATGTGAAAAATCGATAAAAATATAGCTTATTGCAATCAACCAATAATTATCCAATGTATTTAATTATGAGTAGAACTATTTTACCGCAAATACTAAATAAAACATGATTGCAATATTCACCAAAAATAAACTGTGGAAACTTGAGAAAAACCAATCACAAAATGCACACTAATACTTTTAGACAAAACGTCCCTAGAGAAACCTTGAAGGTAGAACCAATTCTTTAGATCTGAGGGTTTATTATTATCTTCAACAAATATTGCAATTGATAAATATTACAACACTGCTTGCCAAACCCCGACAAAGCTCCGACAAAATATTTCCTCACATACACAAGTCAATCTAACCCCTGGAAGGCCCATGGCCTCCCTCTGCAACCTAACACAACCTCACACTAACAAATACGGCCTATATGGCCCTACATGTGCAATTCTTGGACCCTTCGATGCTCACGGCCTAGAAAAAAATCAACCTCTCAGCCCCTCTAGCAACTTGTACGACCCACCTAGAAATCGCGTACAATGTCTCGGAAAATACAACCTCCACAATGAATCTCGACCTCTCACAGAGAAAGCACAACCCTCCTAGAATCCTCACGGCCTTAATAACATGGCCTCCTTATCTGCCAAAGAACTCTAGGAGAATTCCTCCTCCAAATCTCGGAAATTGGAAGAATACTGAAGAAAAAAAACCCCAAAAAATATTCGTTGCTTCAATTGTTGATGAAAACTTTCACTGGTGTCAAACCCCAATAACCATGATCATCATCTCCAAGGTTGCTCATCGATTTCCTTTATAATAACTTGTTGAGAAAGCAACGACCAAGAGCTAGATCTAAAATTATCTAATTGATGGCTAAGCTCCCTTAGAAACTTTAGTATAAGTCTCTAGAGGAAAATCGACCATATCTCAATTGTTACTAATTAATTTATCTACTTCCCTAAGTTAAAACTTAGAAAAATAATTAAAACTAATTAATTATGGTTTTCAAGCAGTAGGAACCATAAGACCAAAAATGAGGCCTATTAAGGATAGTATTAGTCATGAGCAACTTAAAGGTGTTTACAAGATTGACTCTTCATGTACGAAGAGTTATATTGTTGAAACTGGGATCTCTCTTAAAAAACGTCTTAAGGAGCAGGGTGCCGATATTAAACATGAACGATCTCGCACCTCAACCCTTGCTAATCATTCCTCGAAAACCAAACATCACTTACGGCTTGAAGATGCTAAGAACATTGCCAAGGAAGAACACTATCGAAGAAGAAAAATTAGAGAAGTGCTCGAGATTATGAAGCACCTGCATAACATTAACAAGGATGGAGAATTCGAGATCAATGACAGTTGGCGGCCTCTAATTCGACAAATATACACCTAGAGTTCGTTTTCTTCCCAGATATAGCATCACAGGTTTGCTTCTCTTCTGAAAAAATTTTAGGGTTTGGTAGTTGCAACAACTAATTAGGTTATTTACTTTTAATAATTATCTTTATTAATTAATTAATAATTATCATTAGTATCTAAAGTTGTAATTAAAATGAAATAAAAATTAAAATATTTATATTCAATAATGATCATAGTTAATATTAGGTTAATTAGGATTGATTGAAAAATTTTCTAATAATAGTTAATTAAATAAATATTGTATTAAAATTAATATACAATAATAATTATAAATAATAAGTGATTTTTATAAACATTTATTGATTAAATAAATGTTAATATTAATTAAATTATTTATTTTTATTTTTATTAATTATTAATTTTATGAATTAATATTTATTAATTTTGTTAATGATTCTTT
This sequence comes from Pinus albicaulis, assembly GCA_034641835.2. NCBI lineage: Eukaryota > Viridiplantae > Streptophyta > Pinopsida > Pinales > Pinaceae > Pinus > Pinus albicaulis. The sequence continues at coordinate 8,119 of JAXQQM020080597.1, read as the reverse complement.
CTAGTATTGATACCATCTAGGGGCTCTTTATAGGATTTTATAGGTTTTTATTCTTCACTAGAATAAAGATTAAGAATAAACCAATATTTAAATATTGAAAAAAAAAAATTAGTAATTCACTTAAAATAAGCAAGTAAAAAATTTTATATAAAAAACTATCTAATTTGATTAACATTTATTAATTAATTAAATAAATTATTATTATTATTATTAAACTAATAAATAGATGTTATTTTATATAACTTTAATTTTATAAATAAATTTATTAAGAATAAATATAAATATAATAAATTAATTTATTATAATTTATTATATTTATCATTAATAAATTTATTATAATTAATAAAATAAATTTATTAAAAAATGTATTTATTAAAACAGAATTCAAAAAACAGAATTTATTAAATAGATTGAATAATTTAATAGAATTAATTAATCAAGTTCTTGTCGGCTCTTTTCCTCACATTTTTCACTATATAAACCCTGTCTTTTCGGCCTTCATTCTTCAATTCAACTCTCGTCCTGAAGATGGATCCCCATTGGGATTCGAAACGTCGACAATTGTTTTATAACACTGGAAAATCCGGAGATTTCTTCAATAAACTGATTAATTAATTTAATTAAGACATTTCGATTCAAAAGAATAACTTGGGATTGGAGATATTTTCTGCTCTCTTGTTCCTAGCCTCACTGACACCACCTGAGGCTAGAAAACCTGTCTGAGCTACATCAACCAACAGTTAAGGATGCCTGGGTAACAGTTGCCTAAAATAAGTAGGATTTCTCTTCATCCTTCTCTAGCTCTAGGTTTTTCTTGTGTACTCTTGGGAGATGAATTTGTTGCTCCTACTATTAGCTATTTGAGTAAATTGTACTTTCCAATCCCATTGACCTACTCTCATAATGAATGAAAATCAATATAATTCCATTTCATTCTCTCTGAAATCGTCAATAATATCTAATTCAGGCTACAGCCTGAGACATTAATATATGACAGAATGCAAATTATTCCTCATCAAAATCACAAGAAGAGGAGCTACTGGTTGGTGTGATGAAACAATACCTGGATGCCTTTGCTTGCAAGTAACTGCTTGAAATCTGCTAAACGCAAGTCCCCAACAAGAACTGCTTTGTGTGGTGGTGGATCTGTGGAAAGTGGAATGAGAGGAAGCATCTCTTCCTCCTTATTTCCCACTTCTCCATCAATCCATGCTAATTCATAGTCACCAAGCTGCACACATATAAAAGATGGATGGATTTTAACCTCAAACAAAGACTGCACAAATTCTATAACATCGATAAATTACACTTTTTGTAAAGAAAGCTTGACACAGATTCTAATGAATAGATAAATTATCATCTTTAAACAAAACTGAAAGAGTTTGACAGAGAATTAAATGATATCAAAACTAAAAGTAGAAACGTCTCTCACATAATTATGCCATTAACAGTTATATAATGTAATCATCCTGCCTACAGAAATTATTCATCATATAAACTACATGCTTTGCAAGAGTATTTACTGATTTCCTATCAACATGATGATTGCTAATGAAGTAACTTATCTCATTTCTTCCGTTCCCTATTATCATTTGTAATGTTCTTCATTTCATCAAACTAAAGAAGCTCATCATATAATTTGAAAAATAAACAGAACAAACCGAACAGTACCTTCTTAAAAAGCACGTTACTCATGAGTCTCTCTGAAAGTCGCACCTGATATTTGAAAAGAATGAAATTCAGAAAAATATACAGATAATACACCTTGTTTGTCTCGCTTTAAGGTAGCTAAATACTCCCAGTCAACAATAACTACTTTGCACATTCTGGAAACTTCAAGCACAACTCATTCAGATTAGAATACTTGAGAAAAGGAACAAACAATTAAGATTCCAACCAGAAAGTATGGACATGTCAGCATTTCAGACATAATAATATATACAGCAATACAGAATTGAGAGCAACGTTTAGAGTGACCTTGTATGCAGACAAATCTGATGTTACATCCACTGTTTCCTCAATCTGAGGAGCATAAACATGGGACGTAACATGCTTCAAGCAGTGTTGCTTTAAATGTTCTGTAGCTTCAGCTGATCCATGAACTAAAACCTTCACCTCGTCATAATACAGAATGGATTTGATTAAGTAAAATTAAATTTTGAAAAGATAGGCAAAACACGTACTATAATACTCTATATCATTCAATGCTGAGCATACAAAACAAAAGAGCACATAAACTAGAAAATGATTTCCCTTCTGACATCTAGCCAGACGAGCATTAGGCCTAAGAGGATGATAAATTGCGCTTACATTCACACCAGATATAGTACAATTGTCTCATCAGTAAATTCCAAGAAAGTCTGTAGGTATGCAAAGAGAACGGCAAACCAAGCAAAGAAAACTTGCGATAGTAACAGAATTATAAACATTATTTTGCATACAAGTTTAGCAGACCAGGTGGTCTTCAAAGTTTAAAACAAACATAATCTTGGATGTAAATTTACCAAAACAGAAGGTTTTATAGTTGAAAGATTCAAAGAAGACATCATTCAAAGATGGCATAAGTGTTTTGCTAATTATTCCATTGTTTGTGCAACCTTTGTCCTATATTCATCTTTAATTCGTTAAGAAATAATAAAACAGTACATTAAAAACTATGCATCATTAAACCAAAGTGTGACTGCAAATTACCACTCCTTGATTAGGAAAATGGAGCTAGCATGTGAACTTTGGCATTGTCGCTTCTCAAACTAGCAGGCCCAGTATATAGGCTAGAACTAGAGGGCACAACAACACTATTGGACAGAGATCCACTGTCACCACAGCCTAAGTCACCTTCTCTTCTCAGATTTTCATCGACGGGAGGGGTACCAGTATGGAGGAAATCACTTAGGATGATAGGATCAATGATGTGATATGAAATGATTTCCAAGGCCCATTCAAGGAGAGGCTCAATTAATGGTTCAAATGCTTCAAGGGAAGCTGAAAGACTTTCCAAGAAAGACCTATGAAGGACGACTAGACCTTGGGCTTAAGAATGTTCAATAATGATGAGGGCCTAAGATAAAAAATTCCAATATTCCTCACTTGTGATTAATATGTCTATACTAGAGTTCAAAGTAAGGCAAGGATGACTCATTTGATGGAAAGGTACAATTAAAGTATGAAATTTGGGAGAAGCTAGGATGACTTTCCACAAAAAACCCCTTTGAGAGAAATACTATAACAGACCTAGCGTTGAGAGATATACCGAGGTGAAGGCTCATCCAATGGTCAACTATAGTTGAGAGAAAAAGTTTTGAATGATGAACTACAAAGTGCAAATCTTCAAGAAATCCCCGAGTCAAAAGAAGCTTCAAGGGTTCCCACTTGGTGTGATAGCTAGGGCATCAATTTATTTGAAATTCCATCGTCGGAATTCATTCAAAACTAGAGGATCCCTAGAGGAGACACAAATGAAGAAATTCATTAGGATGGAATCCCAAAATTCCTCCTCAGTAAAATTTCTCACCAAGCCCTAGAGAATATCCTTATCCTTAGAGGGACGAAGAAAAGATATGAAAGAAAGATGATTCATTGAGTTGAGGGTGTCACCAAGGATCTATGACCAGTGCCTAGCTATTGGGAAGATTGGAGTCAAAACGATCAAGATATGGGAACTTCGCTCTTCAAGGAGGTCTAAAGAAGCAGCATCACTATCTATGGATGCAGCTACATGAAAATTTTAGACTTTTACACTTCAATGGCAATTATTATGGAGTTTCAAGGATGAAAATGCAAATTATCCCCTAGGAGCATTCATTCATTCTTTGTCCAATAAGTAACACATGAAAAAATCTCCAATAGTTTCAATGATTCCACTAATTCCATTAATTAGGGAACATTATTTCACCATAAGAAAATAACTCTATGCATTACACATCCATTAAAGCAAAAACATTAAATTATATTGCACTTTCAAGACAAAGAAGTGTATATCCATCCACAATCTTGCCAACAAGAAGCTCCAAGAGAGATGGCAAAATTTTTCCATACATCAAAATGCATTTATTCTTCCACATCATTCCACAATCGCAGGTCCGAATTCTTTAGAGAGAAGTATTCCAAATCCAAGTGATGATCATTTACAAATGAGGCTCTCCTTCAATTTATATGAGCCTCCCATAAGTTTGAATGGTCTAATTAGCCTAATGAAGCCCCTAAAATTTTTTTAATGTGTGAAATAACAATAACTTTGGTGACAACCCCACCAAATTGCTCAATGAGTGTGAAACAAGCCTTCTAATGAGGTTGAAATGATAAAATAACGGTGCAAAGGGTCGTTGGAAAGACAACGTGAGTCCTCAATGTGCCATGATGATGAGATGGGCTCCTAAAATGATGATCAAGGGGGTGACACCTTGATTTCCAAGAAAGACATCCTATGGTGCTCCCAAGTGGCTATGGGGCACAATCAATGGTCTCATGGGTCTCTAGTGGAACAAACATGTCGATGCTCCATCAATAAGGGCTAGAATGATGACATGTGCCCTCTCGTGTCTCTCCAGATGAGACAAAACCCCATTTGTGTTGGACATTGGATAGACCAATGCTCCCCGTGTGTTTTGCGACATGGACTAACTGCCTCTTGTGGATCCTTATCTCTGGCGATGCGATCGTTGACTAACACCTGCGGGTTTTGGTCTAACGGCAATCGTGATTCCCAACAAGTGGTAACAGAGCGTAGGTCACGAGTTCAATACACACCCAGCTCACGTTGGGGGGGAGATTGTTGGACATTGAATAAACCAACGCTCCCCGTGTGTTTCACGACATGGACTAACTGCCTCTCATGGATCCTTATCTCTGGCGATGCAATCGTTGACTAACACCTGCGGGTTTTGGTCTAACGACAATCGTTATTCCCAACAATCTAGGCCCTGGATCAGCTCCCAAGTGTTAAATGCAAATATGTGGCTTGTTGGATTAATATAACGAAGTTGGGTTACTGTACATATTGTGTAAAAAGTTGTGTATAAATAGTGCACTAGTAGATTTACTACTATTTATTGTTTTGTTGTGCAAAGTAGACTTGTTGTGATACTTGGATTGGTTGTGTCTGTGATTTAAGATTATATCCTAAACTCCAATAACGTGGAAAAACAACAAAAAGTTTCCTTAGTACAATACAATGCACAAGGCAAAAAGACCAAGCCGCTAGCAAAGGAGTCACTAGCACGATCACAAAGATGTTAGCGCAATTATGCAAATGGGTCGAGTTTGACTATTGTTATATGAGATGGAGAAAGTTGGATGAGTTGAGAGCATATTACAACTAGATAGTTGAGGTGTGCGCAGGTGACAAAGCCGAGAAACAGGCCAAAAGTGTGATTAGGACCTAGAGTGGAGGTCATCCCTAATAGGGAGAGAGGGAGACCACAGCAATCAAGGTGTAACAACCAAAACCCTTTTAGTTGATTTTCCAATTTCAAGATGGAAAGAATTGTTCTGAGGTTCAAGGAAAGGTTGGAGAGCGCTTATAATTTCAATCCAAGGAAGGAGAGAATAGTGTTGGTTATCATAGAGAGCAACCTATGGGATTTTGTAAAAACTCAAGTTACACATCTACCCACCCATAATTTGAAAGATGTGAAAGCCACACATATCATCATGGACGTAGTGCATGATCATGTGATCCCTCACATATCAAGAAAGAATAGTGCCCTTGAGATGTGGACCGCTATGATGAGTCTATATCAGAATGATATATGAAATCGAAAAATGTTGTTGACAGAAAAGCTCAGGAACACTAGGATTCAATAAGTTCGAGACGAGCTTCGAGTTGTTGGGGTAGCTGTGTTAGATGAGGAGCTTGTAAGGATAGCCCTAAGTGCACTCACAAATCATGGGTTACCTTTGTGGCAAGGGTTCTAGCACGAAATAAACTACTAGATACAAGTAGACTATGGGATGAATTCACTCAAAAGGAAATCAGGAATAAATGTTGTCTAGGATAGGAGAAGAATGGGGATGATATGAACAGTGTTGCAGGAAACATCTCACCCACCCCCCCCCCAAGGCTCCAAGGTAGTTAGAGGTAATGAAATGATAGAAAGATTTTTTAGTTTGATTCTAGGCTTCCTTCCATTTCCTTGGAGGAAATGATGGTTAGTCCCCTGGATTTTCCTATATCGTCCATTTTATATTAACACGTACAGTGATTCCCATAATCCCATAATCTCTTTTTAAAATTAACATGGTTTCCAATGCCTGGTCTGTGTCCCATACAAAAAAGTGGAGGATTCGTCGTACGAAACGTGGATCCAAAAATCGGAAACGTGGATCGAGCTAAAAAAGGCGGTTCCTGCCATTTCCAAACCCCCACACCCGATCCGCGTTTCTGTACGTTGGACCCGCGTTTCGTAGAACGGATCAACGTATGGAAACGTCGCGCTTTGGGGTCGGATCCGTACGGATCGTGACCGCTTCCGTATGATGGCGGACGGATCCAAATTGTGCCCCACAAAAAAGCGATTTAAAAGTTAAAAGCTCACTTTCACCTCTCATTTGCTCACTTGTGTTTTTGGAGAGCTTGGAATTTGAACTTTTTTGTCTTGGTGGTGGCCAAGTGGTATATTTTGCAGTGTTCCACGGGGATGCGTCCCCCAGGGTGGGGGACGCGCTTCCCCGCTCCCCCACGCTCCCGAGATGGGGAAACTCCTGGGGAGAATTTCCCTGCGTCCCCTTTTTTGGAAAACATGGCGAAACTCTAGGGGGGTGTTTTTCTGGTGAAAAAATGCGTCTCTCTTGTGGGGGGGACGAGGGGATGCAGGGGGGATGCAAGAGGTACGTGTCCCCCAAATTTTTTCGCTAGTAACAATTAAATAAAACAATTTTTGTATTTCATTGCTTTCTATGTTTATTTTTAGTTCAATTTTCTATGGCTGTATTAGACTACAAATGTCATTGTGATACGATGAATTTAATTTTTGATGTGCATTGCGTAGTTTCAATTGTCAAATGGAGAATTTAATTTAGATGTACCTTGCATAATATTAATGCCCATTGCCAAATGATGAATTTAGATGGAACATTGCATAGTGTCAAATGATAGATTCAATTTAGTAATTTATTTTTAGATTTACATTGATGATTGCAGAAATGTCAAATGATAATTTTACTTCACAATAGTCTAATACGGAATGATGATCATACTTAGATGTGCATTTCATAATTAATAAGATTTACTATCTACTAATTTAGTTATTAACATATTGTTGGGATTTTTTTTTATTTTTTTTTATATATTAAATTTTTATGGCTCTGACGTCCCCCCCGTTTCCCCAAAATTTCCCTAAATTTTGGGGTTGCTTATATACGTCCCCCTTGTGTGTATCCCCGCTCCCACGTTTCCCCGTCCCAGAAACTCGGTGGAACATTGATATTTTGTAAACATTATTATTTGAATTTTGGACATGACTAATGTTGACAGTTGCTCACTTGCTAGATAATATGCTTTATGTTTTATGTTTTATAATATGGTTAAATGTTTTGTGTTTTATAATATGCAGCATGCTTAAATGTTTTATGTTTTATAATATGCTTAAAAATTTGATGTATGATTACAATTGCTAGAATCTAAAATCTAGATTGTTGATGCTCGAATAATTAATTATTGATGTACAATGGAATCATGGATGTAATAAATATAGTCATTAATAGAATAAATATAATTACTAATTAATCAAATAGTAATTATGTTAAGTAGTCATTAAGTTAGCTGAAAAGGCATGTCTAAAAGACATGCCTGTTCATGAAAGGTCACTTGCATAGGTATAAAAGCAGGACCTCATTGTAACTTTCAAATCATCTAATGTCTTATATCATATCAATAAATATTTATTATTATAAATACCTCTTGTGTATTTTTATAATTAAAGCCATTTTTGCTATTAAGCCAACAAAACTACAAGTCTTGCTGCTACAGAAACCAAATTTACGAATTCTGCTGCTACAGTGGTATCAGAGCTATATCAGATCCATATTGAAGCCAAGTTGAAGCTATGGCACACAACATCGTTCTACAAGCCTATGAACGTAGTTTACAAGCCCGAGAACATTGTTTATCTAAGTCACCTGA
>JAXQQM020069720.1:0-23157 GCA_034641835.2 Pinus albicaulis | reverse complement strand
CACACTGTGCAAACATTTCGACACACACACATATATATATATATATACATATGACTATTTTGGATGGATCTTCTTTTACATGTGATGATGTTTTCTATATGTCATGTAAATGTCTAATACAGATGTAATCTAATGTATCAGTTACATAACAAACGACCCAATGCGAAATGTATTCACACAATGCATCTAGTCACACATTTCATTTTTACGCAAGCTTAAAAGCACACACACACATATGCAAACTATGCTTGAAACGAGCTTTATTTTTACGCAAGCTTAAAACACAAACTATGCTTGATAATAAGAAAGACGGGCATGCCCCCCAGCATGTTGTCTCAAATCGAGGCACATGCCCCCCAAGCTTCACTCGATTGAAAATGGAGTGAAGATTGAACACACACGAGATTTGAGCTGAAACTGACAAAACTCGAATTGAATATGCTTGTGTTTCATTATTTTAACGAGGTTGGCACACTTAAAAGAACTATCCTCGAACAGCTTGTTTCATTGTTTTAGGAGCTTGACACAAGTGGAGGAACCATGCTCCAAGATCCTAGTTTCATTTTTTAAAGAGCTTGACCCGGGGAGGAAACCATGCTCTAACCGACTTACATCAAAACGAACAAGAAGGCGGTGCTTCCAAGAGTTCCACTCCTGATGGAAGGGAAATATCCTGGAAGTCAGGACCCAATGCCCCCAGCACATTATGCACTACGGCATCATCACTGAGCACAGGCACGGGGTAAGTGGCCACATAGTTGACCTGTGGTGGGGCAGATACAACAGGTGGATAAAAACCAGGAGGGGGTGATGGCGGACCAGATGCTACATTGGGACCAAAGAATGACAGCTGATCAATGGTCACAATCCGTCCTTCATGTGGAAAACAGGCCACACGAAAGAGGGAGGAGACGAGCGCTCCCATGGCATAGGTGTAATCGCGCCCCAGTAGTAGATTGAAATCCAAGGGGCCTGGAATGACCATCACATCCATATGGACGGTTTTCCCTCCCAAAGTAATCGGTAACCTTGGAAGGATCCCCAACGGTTGACTCGTCCTTCTATTGAATGTCAACAGATTCTGCGTAACAGGCGCAAGCGGCGGCGAACCGAAAGCTTTCCAGGTAGTTGAAGACAGAATACTAACAGAGGCACCTTCGTCTATAATGGTGCTGGGTACAACCAGACCAAGAGCCTGTACTGTGATCTCGAAAGGCACATAAGACGGAAGGCGAAATCCTGCAAATCGATTCCAGTCAAAGGAAGCGACCAAACTACTCGGAGGGGCTACCATCGAAATGCGAAGGTCTTCCCCTGATGTTACGGAAGCAGAAGCCTCCTCCATGACCTCCATCTCGAAGGCGGGAGGAATATCCTCCGTAGCCTCCATCTTGGGAGGCGGAGGAGCAACTTCTTGAAGTATGGGGACAGGAGAATCTTTCTCCAAGTCTGAAGAATCTGAAGAGATCAGAAGGACATGGGGGGTGTGAGGTCCACTCTCGACAGAAAATACCTGGTGCACCGTGGACGGGGCCAGTTCAACCGATCCAACGACCAATGGTTGGTCGGGGACGGATCCGTGAATTTGAATTTCTGGGGGAGTGGGATCGACCAAGGATGACTCTTGACCAATCACAGGATCAGCTGGCAGAGAACTCAAAGAAAGCCGATTATAACCAGGTGGAAGGCGTGGTGTAGAATCGACTGGGTTGTCCAAGACTTGCCTGGCTTCATCCATATAAGGACAGAGGTGAATGGCATGGTGCCCATCACACAACTTACAGGGATTGGTGATCTTACCCTGCTTCTTAGAATTCTTATCAACAGCAGCTGAAGATGTGCCCCCAACTTGACTCCCGGAAGTCAAAGACAATGGTGGGTGGCCGTTGGACCATACTTCGAGCACCTTGGGAATGCCAGGGCAGTCTCGAAGAAGATGGTCTCCCGCGCACAACATGCACGGGAACTTGACTTTCCGAGGAGGGTTGGAAGGACTATCAAGAGGACTGCGTAACAGGCGCAAGCGGTGGTGAACCGAAAGCTTGCCAGGTAGTCGAAGACAGAATACTAACAGACGCACCTTCGTCTATAATGGTGCTGGGTACAACCAGACCAAGAGCCTGTACTGTGATCTCGAAAGGCACATAAGACGGAAGGCGAAATCCTGCAAATCGATTCCAATCAAAGGAAGCGACCAAACTACTCGGAGGGGCTACCATCGAAATGCCAAGGTCTTCCCCTGATGTTACGAAAGAAGAAGCCTCTTCCATGACCTCCATCTCGAAGGCGGGAGGAAAATCCTCCGTAGCCTCCATCTTGGGAGGCGGAGGAGGGGCTTCTTGAAGCACAGGGACAGGAGAATCTTTCTCCAAGTCTGAAGAATCTGAAGAGACCAGAAGAACATGAGGGGTGTGAGATCCACTCTCGACAGAAAAGACCTGGTGCACCGCGGACGGGGCCAGTTCAACCGATCCTACGACCAATGGTTGGTCAGGGACGGATTCGTGAATTTGAATTTCTGGGGGAGTGGGATCGACCAAGGATGACTCTCGACCAATCGTAGGATCAGTTGGCGGAGGACTCAAAGAAAGCCGATTATAACCAGGTGGAAGGTGTGGTGTAGAATCGGCTGGGTTGTCCAAGACTTGCTTGGCTTCATCCATATAAGGACAAAGGTGAATGGCATGGTGCCCTTCACACAACTTACAGGGATTGGTGATCTTACCCTGCTTCTTAGAGTTCTTATCAACAGCAGCTGAAGACGTGCCCCCAACTTGACTCCTGGAAGCCAAAGGCAACGGTGGGCAGCCGTTGGACCATACTTCGAGCACCTTGGGAATGCCAGGGCAGTCTCGAAGAAGATGGTCTCCCGTGCACAACATGCACGGGAACTTGACTTTCCGAGGAGGGTTGGAAGGACTATCGAGAGGAGATTCCTCATGGACAGTAGCTATACATTTAACCTCTCGCTTATCAGACTTCTTCTTCTTTGTCTTCTTCTTCTTCTTCTTAGCCACCTGGTTACTTGAATCCAGACTTTCACCAGGCGAAGTAGAAGAGGAGGACGCAGAAACAGGCGAAGAAGGGGAGAGGTCCGCCTTGGAATCACCATGATGTTGTTCGTGGGAGGGAACCGATCAACAAGAAGGGAGACATCGGACAACAGAGAAGGAGGAACAACCAAACAGTAACCTACTAAGCACCCGCAGAAGGGACACCATGTATATAATAACATTTAAAGGAGAATGACCAGATTCCCTTCAGAGGATTCTCGGCTATAAATCAAAAAGCAAGCATCAAACTAAAACTATGACCAAGCAGAAATTGAAGAAGAGAAGCACCGGATCAAATCTGTCATCACAACAACTAAATGAGTGTAATCGGTAATATTAATTTTACCACATTGAAAATAAGAAGTCACCGTTTACAACAAGGAGTCGAAACGATAAAAAGATGACCCTATCTCTTTCAGAGTTGATACAAGCGTGAAAGGACAAGCGCTTGACGGTCTTTTCAAGTTTAGGGAGTCAGAAAAGACCAAATGACTGCTCAGGAAAAACTAGGCACAAGGGGTGTACCAAATATCCGTGAACTGCAATATACACCTTGGTTTCAAAAATGAAATGAATTCCATCATGATTTTCTCAGACGCAGTGTAGTTCTCCTATCGTTGTGTCTTAACACGCAAGATGAAGGCTACAGACCAAGCCTTATGGATAAAGTTGATTGAAAATGTCAAGGGTTTCTTACACGCGACGATGGCTTAACACGAGTCCAGACGGCTACTGTTTGTGTCATTGAAGTAACGACAATGCTTAGGCTTAACGACGCTTTAACACGCCTAGCCTAGATCAAATACAAGGCGTTGTTCCAATGTTGCCTTAGGTTAATTGAATGAATTTTACAGTTGATCTTCAATTAAGTTTCAATTTCCAGGCCTTATCGTATGTAGTGTCTCCCAAATGCAAGCTATATGCCACGATGCAACATTTCGTTCGATGAAAACTAGTTAAATGAGAGTTGAGAGCTTTTATACAAACGAAATGAACGGAATACAAACAAGAATATCTCTAATGCAACTAATGCAATTGCACACTTTTCATTCAAACACTAATCACTAGCAATATGGAAAAGATCACAATTCGCACTAATTTAACAAAAGCAAAAGAGATTATATATATTTTTTTGATTTTCAATGTTTAATGGCTAATGTGCACTGAAAACAAAAGGAACAATTTGAGAAATGATATCTAAGAGAGCAAAGCAAACAACATTCACTCAACGAAGCAAGCAACCAAATCTCTAAATCGACCCAAAGTCCCTCAAAGCAAAGAAAGACTTGAAAACTTCCGATGGACCATGTGATCTAGGTCCAAAGCAAGGCAAACGAATTTTGAATGAAGGAATGAACAATCACTCAAAAGACGCAGCAAAACAATCAAATACTGATAAGAGAGCGTGGAGAATCAATCAACAAGTTGACAGGATAATCAAGACACCAAAACTCCAAAGGAGGGCTCGATTCACTAAGCCACTAGATGCCCTAGGGCTCAAATCGTGAAATCGATAGACAGAGGAAAACAACCAAAGGATAGCGGTGAATTCCAGTCAAACAAGACTCCAACACACTCAGACAATCAGAAAATCAAGAAGAAAAGTACTGGTCAAGCTCAGAAAGCCAAAAAATGAAGAAACTCAAAAAAGTCACAGGGGTGGCGCGACTGTGGCCTTGAAACTGGCGCCAGAGGCCGATTGGCGCGAGACAGACAAATGCAACAAGCGCCAAGTGGCGCGACTGTCGGGTTAAAACCTGCGCCAGTCGAGTTCTTCAATAAAATTAAAAAACAAGCTAATCTGAAAGTAGACCAATACAAGTTAAGCAAACCAAGAGGCTAAAATAATGAACGAATCCAACCCAGAAGGTTCATCAAGCAAGGAGAAACAATCAAAGCGAACCAATCATAAACGAGACAAGGAAAACCGGACGATCCCCAGCGGAGTCGCCAATTTGTTGAGGAGGTAAATCCCCTCTGCGGACAGAGGCGATCCCTACTAGCCCAGCAGGGGTCTAGCAACAAACAAACAATGCTATAACGCAAGCTCCTAGTTACGAATGAAAGACTTGGGATAAGAGCCTACCTGGATTCCAACGCTAGATCCGAAGAAGAAGATGTCCCTTGCCCTTCGTACCGCATCACAACTTTCTCCACGATTTCCGTGATGAACACTCGCACACAGAAGAAACGACGTACACATGCACAGAACCCGTGATACGTAACCAAACATCGTGTCGAAAGATATTTCGTGACACGATGATGGGAAAAGGAGGAACCATAATCATAGTCATCTATTAAAATGATAAACGAACAGAAGTAAATCTGCTCGATGTCACAGCCTTCGAACGGGTCTTCCTGTCAGTTCACGTTCGGCAGCTCGCTGGGCGTAGTGAAACCCCTCCGTAGTCTCTCGAAGAATAATGGTCTTCCTGGGCCTTGAATGGGCTCTTGGCCATAAGAAGGGACTTTCTTACAAAGACACAAGCACTTGGAAATAGGAGATGCAAAGCTTCAGCACTTCAAGACTAGCTTGCCATGGATCTGAGCAAGCTTTTATAGATGGGGAAGGAGGGAGTTGGGATCCCTATTATTATGGGATGGGCCCTATCAACAAGGAAGGTTCCATAGAAGGTGGCAAAACTACTTCCCTTCCATAGAACTCCCGTAGCCAAACCTTCCAACTCAAGATAGGCAGTGGTTGTGAGTTTGCTTGAACTCAACTTCCGCCATCCATATATAAAAAACAGTCCCTAAAATGGGTGGCGCGATTGCTGCTCTATGACAGAGCGCCAAGTGGCGCGACCTCTTTACAGGATTTCCCTGAGTGGCGCGAGTACTGAACTGTCTACCCGCGCCAATGCAAAAAGAGCTGTTTTTCATGGATTTTGCAAGGAGATGTCTCAAAGGGAAATGAAGCTCATACTCAGAGGGATGCAATGATGATGTTTTCAGTGCATGACAGTGTTCACAGGTCACGTTATGGGTCCTCCATTGTGCGGGACGGGGAATGGTAGGGACGGTGACAAATTATCAGTGGTGTAACAAGAGGTAAGTGTTAACAAGGAAACAGAGTAAAGATTTAGAAATGCGATTATGGTGGTGTATGAGCGAGCATTTAATCGACAAGCATAGTTGTAACAAAGGAAAGGGAAAGGTCAAAATGCGAAATGCGATTTGTGAAAAGGGCAAAGGTTGCGATCTGCGATAGGATAAAGATTGCGAATTGTGATTTGTACGGTAGTGGGAAGTTAGAGGAGCAAGGGAGGAGGTCGATTCCAATGGTTTTCGAACGTTTTTCTTAAAAAAGGGTAAGGCAACCGTGATGAATAAAAACAAAGGAATAAAGCTAGTTGAATGGTTTAAGTGTTTTTATGAATAAAAAGGTGGTGGGACAGTGAGAGTAAGCGAGAAAAAGCGGAGATGGAGGGTGTAGCAGAAGTGCACAGATTGCGAAGACAGAGATGGAGAATGAAGCGGAGAGGCACCACGGAGCTTCTCTGGGGTTTTAACAATAATTCCTGTAGTCAACCTGCTAACTTATGTGCAAGGAAACAAATGAATGAGTAAAAATACAGTGCAAAGGGAGACTAAAAAATGGTAATGCAACTCTACTTTTAATCTCAAAGATTAGTTTTTGGGTCTATGGGAAGGTTCGCCCTCCACGAGTATTATTGATAGAGATGAGAAGGGGGTCTTGATCCACAAATTTTGAAGTTTTCCTCTACTCTATTACTTTCGTAAGAAAATGAAGAACTACAACAACAAATTGAAGGAAAAAATAAACAACAATGAAACTATCAGAAGCAAAACTAACTAAATGACAGAAACAAAACTAGCTGAATGACAGACAGGAAAGAATGAAAACAATAGAGAAGTTGAGGCACATGGGTTGGGCCCTAACACACGAGCCTAGCTCTTTGGAACTTAATCATTAAAATGGAGTCTGTCTGCTCATTTCGGGAAGAGAATTGCCTCGTTACATTTCTGAAAATTTTATCACTAAGTACAATAATAAAATCTTAATAGCTTACAACAAAAGTTCTGAATGGAATCGAATGGAAGTCGACCCTAATTAGCTCTTTATCAGCTTTATTTATACTATAGGGCAGCTACCAATAGCTCACTAAAAAATAGGTAATGAGTTCACTTGACTCCAAGTGAAGTATGGCTTTGAGTGCACTTGGTTTTCAGTTTGCTTGGTTGCCTTTGATAGTTAAGGAGGGTGGACAACCCCTTGAATCTCTCCAAGATTTATCAAGAATTTCCTGATATTGTGCTCATTTATTCTTCAATGTTGATCT
This sequence comes from Pinus albicaulis, assembly GCA_034641835.2. Classification (NCBI taxonomy): domain Eukaryota; kingdom Viridiplantae; phylum Streptophyta; class Pinopsida; order Pinales; family Pinaceae; genus Pinus; species Pinus albicaulis. Next base: position 15,800 of record JAXQQM020069720.1, on the reverse strand, counting down.
TCCAATGGCAGGGAGCAAGTCCCTAAATTATCTCCTTCTCCAAATCTGCATTATCTGCCAAATATTCTCACAATCTTCTACAAAAATAGCCAATATTAGGCACAAATATGCAATTACCTTTAAAACTTCCTAAGAAAATATTAAAGCATAAGAAAACATTATTAAGTGCAGAAGGAGAGATTTAATATATCTTTTCATGTGCATAAGGAAGGTAGATGGGCCTTAGTTTATGTCTAATTTAGAGGCTTATCAGTCTTGGTAAGACATTTGTACACAGAGTCACGGGGTGATCAACATACGTTGGTAGGACCTTGTCGGAGGAGGTAGCATTGGCAGGCCACCAGACGATGCGTTGTATAGAGCCAAGGATTCTTCACCTTTGTGTGGGGAATAAAGGTCATAGTGGAGCAGAGCAGTGGTGGCATCACTATTGAAACATAGGGAGATTAACTTCTTGAACCCGTTAGGGATGGTTTGGAGTGATGATCCATCCATATGTGGGTGTAGCAACTAGACGGTGGGGGTGATGATATCGATTGGGGGTGGTCCGACATGTAGGGACACAACTCAAGACCATCACATCCAAGGATGTGTGGGAGCATCTAGCATTGAGTAGTGGACATGGAGGTGCATGGTGGTGTAACGTAGTGTGTGGGACTGCATTGCAGAGTAGGAGTGTCTTACATCACATCGAGTACACGTGAGGAGTGAGGAGTGCCTTGACACGGATAAGGCATAAGACAATACAGGGTGGTACAACAGTAGCTAGGGTATACCGCAATGTGGAGTGGCATGCTAAGGAGTATGTGGATCATCGGTGGTATGCAAGGGTGTATCTTGCTGCACAACAGGGTCTTAGTGTATTGCCTCTAGGGAGACTCATGGACGGGGACAATAGATATACATTTGGGGGTAGTTCACCTAGGATCTATAGGGAGACAGATGAGCGATACTTGACGGCATCCATGGGGATTCACATGCCTGACCCTCTTTTACATCACTCACGGGCACAGTCTATTTTTTTGTTGTCCTTTGACACTTTGGGCATGAGCAGCGGGGTACGCGATGCTCACCCAAGAAGTTTAGATGACACTCAACACACTTGGGGAGAGACTTCTCAACCGTGGCATTAGGTCGGTGCATTAGTTAACAACCACATGTTGTGGTATGAGATGATCATAAGCAGGGGTGGCATATCAGTCATCACTAAGCCTACGCCTAGCGAGCGAGTCACGAGGGAGACATGTGTCACTCTTTTCTCCTGGCATGTTGAGACCATGCATGAGCAGAGGATACTCGGTGCTGCCGAGGTAGCATCCCTGTATGTGTCTGGGCTCTAGACAATGTATCGACACATTATATAGAGGGTGGATGGCAGACCCAGTGGAGATGGTTTGCAGGAACATGAGGGATCTACATACCTTGAGTCGATTGCAAGCATCATATATCCATCTATTGGTTGCATTCAGGGGGTGGATATTTGTCACTTGTGGCTTCCAACAGTCATCGGTATTACACAATGGCATGCACAAGGCAAGTTAGCATGCATCAGATTTTCCCATGATATATGTACCCTCTATATTGGTCACATGCAGGGACTAGAGATGAGGCACAAAGGGATTCCTTCAGATATATGGTGCCGCAAGTCTAACTATGGGAGGTAGATATTCATCTAATTGATAGACCATTTTGTCTCGTGATGGTGAGAGTCAGGACATCGAGTGATCTAGCTCATTGTTGGGTTGGCACAGGGGGTACTCAGAGGCCTCCATCGGATGGCAAGATCAAATTTCTATGTTTCTGCATAAGATCAGATTTAGATGTGGAGGGGTAGATATTGGCATCAAGGTGATGCCCGGGCAAGATGAACTTGGATCTCACCGACCTTCCACTGCTAGGCCTCAGGAGAGGAGGATCCAATCTACACACGATGGGAGTATGCCATTATCAAAGTAGCGTAGCATCAGCATGGTGTCACCACTCTGAGTTCGCCAGGGGGCTTGATCATCACTGCATCACCGCTCTTTACAGCTCAATACCCCTTAGGGATGAGTTGGCTACCATAGGGGGAGATCATGCAGATCTTCCATTGGTCTTTAGTGATTCCACGATGGTGTGGGGAACCTCAGCAGCTTCGCAGGTGGGCCAACAACATGATATATGAAGGAGCTCACGTGAGCAAGACATTATCTCTGCAAGGATTAGGTGGTATCTTCGAGGGTCTACTCTTGGAGTGCATGGGATGGACTATTTGGTAGGGAAACTTCATGAGGAGTGGGGCACAATGCCATATCATCATGATTACCTACTCACTGATGGTGTATATAGGGCTTATGTGACTTATGCATGGTAGGATGGTGAGTGGAGCAAGGAGATCTTCATGTTGGATATGATGGATTGGGATCCTGGTATTGAGGGATCCCTCCATATCAAGGCGATGGAGAGATCAGGGATGATTCAGGGGCACATTTGGGACCTTGGAAAATTTTGCAGTGACCATGGGGGAGTGTCAACTAGGGAGGATGCTTGTTCAGGCATTGCTTGAGGACAAGCAATTTTTGATGGGGAGGAATGTAATATTCCAATTTAGCAGTTAGCGAATTAGAATATTAATTTTGATTTATTTTGGCATTTCCTAATGTTTGGCGGAAATAAAGTGGGTAAGGGACCCACAACTAATAATTAAGCCAAATAAAGTATTTTCCTAAAGTCCCTAAGGGAAAATTGCGGCTCTAGTGGTGGGGTCAAACTAGCCTTAGGTGGCAGCGTAGAAGGGGCATTAAAAGGATAGCATGGGATTGGCTAGAGGAAGACAGTGCGTGATTGGTCAAGGAGACGAAACACATGTCAAGGTGGGACCTAAGGCATACGTTTGGCCTCCATGGATAAAAGGAAAAAGGGATGGCTCATTTGGCATTCATTCATTTAGCTATTTTCTCCTTATCATTTTGATAGAGCACGCTTGAGCCGTAGAGCCAATTCTGCAGTGATGTTTAGCACACGAGATCTTCAAGCGGAGAGCTCAAATTCTGCCTCAGGGGACTTCGAGTGCCCGCTCAGGAGAGGAGTTCCACCCTTTTGTGAGGGAATTTTCTACGAGCAGCATCAGGAGGAAGCGTATCCATTTCTGGACTGCGTAGAGGATGAGCAGACTGCGCAGTAGGGGACGCGGTGTAGTGAGGAGTTTGAGTCTGGAGGTTGGAGAGAAGGGAATTCTCATCAGGAGATTTGGAGGGGAGGCTAGCCACCTCCTACCAAGGTTTATTGTATCATTCCAAAGAAATTTCTAAGCATATTCTTTCGGTGGTTCGATTTCCCCCGGTAGTGCATTGTGCCAAGCCCAAGAGGGCCAATTTCCAAAGTCAAAACTAGGAAAAACCCTTTATGGGTTTATTTAGGAGAGGAAAATATTAATTTGGAAAATTTCTGGGTAGAATTAAGAGGGAAAACCAGGATCCCAACTCAAGCAGTAGCCAGAGGAGAAAGTGGAAAATTAGGCAAAAATTCCGAGGTCAATATTTGGAAAAATCCTTCATGGGTTATTGTGGGTTTCTTGAGCAGAGACCATGGTTAAAAGCCCGAAATTTTCTGAGCATTATTCCAGGCCCCAACAATAGATTTAGTTGAGCAGGATCAACGTTTCTAGGCTAGGCAACGTAGAGATAGGGCCACGAAGATCCACTTCCATCATGAGGTTTAGCTTGGGTTTGAGTTGTGCTTCAACCTGCTTTGAGTAGGCCCAGGTGCAAGATTCCTAGCACTACTATTGTAATCATTCCATTCAATTTAATAAAATGGCTCAGCAGTTGTTTTTGGCTCCAATTTACATGTTTTTATGATGTATTTTCTGTTGCCGTAGTTTTTAGTCTATTTGCACTTTTATTATTGTTAATCCCAATTTTGGATATTACAGAATTTCCTCCATCGCTTCGTACTGAATTACGTCGATCTTTCCAAAGGCTTTACTCGCTTATTAAAAAATGGAATCCCATTCATATGGGACAAAATTGCCCAAATCTCTTTTGATGCTTTGAAACGAGCCCTCATCGGTGCTCCTCTACTATGTCCTCCCAATTATCACTGCGATTACTGCCTGTATTTGGCTGTCGTTGACAACACTATCAATATGGTGCTGGTTCAGAACGATGACGATGGTCAAGAGCATGTAGTGTACTACTGGAGCCGCAATCTCTTTGATACTAAGACCTGGTACGCTCATGTAGAGAAACTCTCGCTGGTTTCTGTCCATGTTCTTCAAATTTTTCGTCACTACATCCTCCTATGTAAAAATTTGGTGGTTTCTGATTGAAACCCCGTGACTTACATTCTCATGCATCAGTTGCTTGGGGGAAAGTACTCGAAATGGATTGTCATCCTTCAAGAGTTCGACTTTGAATTCAGCGCTGCTAAGTCTAAGAAATCCCTGGTCTTTACTGAGTTGATTTGTGATCTTTCCACCGCGATTGATGCCACTCCTCTTGATGAGTCCATTCCAGATGAGAATCTCTTTCTCATCAGTACTCTTGATCCATGGTATGGAGACATCATTGTCTATCTCTAGACCCAAATTTTTTGGGCAAAGGTATCGCTTTCTGAGCGACGACGGATTCTCTACCAGTCCCAACCTTACCATATCGTTGGAGACACCCTATATCGCATTGGTATTGAATCTTTCCTCCGCTGATGTTTGTCTTTTGAGGAAGCTAAGAAAGTTCTCAATGACTGCCACTCCGGGGCCTGTGGTGGTCACATGTCTGGTTATGCTACCGCGCAAAATATCCTTCATGCAGGGTATTTTTGGTCATTTATCTTTAAATAATGCATCGTTGCAGTGCGAAAATGCCATTACTGCCGAGTCTACTCTCGGAAAGATCGCGCCCCATCCTCATCCTTTCACCCAGTTGTGACCATCGAACCCTTTGTGAAATGGGGCATATATTTCATGACCTGTAACCCTCGCTCGGCTGGGAGGCATGGTTATATTATCGTTGTCGTCTATTATTTCACTAAATGGGCCGAAGGCGATGCCTACATACGATAATGAAGGTCTAACTAAGGTGAAATTCTTGTTCAATCATGTCATAGCTCGGTTTGGTGTCGCGAAAGTGATTGCCATTGATCATTGCTCTCATTTTCACAACCATATGATGAGAGAGCTCATTGCTCAGTTGGGGTTACATCATGATAGATCCACCCCTTATTATCCACAGCCCAATGGCCAAGTTGAGGTTGTCACCAAATTTTTGGTGACCATGCTTCAACGCACCATTGGGAAGCACAAACGAGATTGGAATCTCATGCTCTTCTAATCTCTGTGGGCTTACAAAACCTCTGTCAAGACTGCCACTAGTTTCACACCATTCTAATTTGTGTATGGTCTGGAGGTTGCACTCCTGGTCGAGTGTAAGATTCCTTCTCTAAAGTTAGTTGTTGAACTACATACTTCGTGAGAAGAGGAACGCTTGCTTTACCCTAAGCATCTCGATAAGACCTGAAGACTTGTTGCTTTAGTTATTGAAGCAAAAAAAATACGAGTTAAAGCTCAATATGACAAATCCTTCAACCCTCGCGTTTTCTCCCAAGGTGACTTGGTCCTACTTACGACCAAGCCCACAATAAATTGGGAGTAGTAAAATTCGAGCCAATGTGGCATGGGCCATATATCATTCAATGAGTATTGGAAAGAGGAGCCTATAAGCTAGAAGATTATGAGGGAAATCTATTGGTTGAGCCCTGAAATGGGCTATATCTGAAAAAATATTACGCTTAATCATGAGTGTGATACTTTGTACATTAGTGTTTTATTCATTAGTGTGTTTTGATTGGATTTTTGGTGTGATTGTTTGCTTTGCATACATGTTTCCTCTGCTCACCTTGTGTTCCACTTGGTTTTTAGATGTCATCGAATCATTACATTGGTTTTGCTAATGGTGCTTGTTGTAGCACACAGATTCTGTCTTCCGTAGCATGGGAACTCTTTGTGCCTAATGGCGAGTTGATTAATTTACAAGGTATTTGTTTGGGTCGAACAACTAACAATATTTCCGAATATAGTGCGGTTATCGAGCTATTATTGGATGTTATTAATCTCAGAATTATATATTTGGCTGTTAAATTAGACTCACAACTCGTTTAAGTCTGAAACATTGGGTTTCTAAAAAAAAACCTCTGAAAATGTCATTCCTTTGTTTCAAAATCTACTTCACCTGTATGGATTCTCTTTTCAAAAATATTCAGTCCTACCATGGAAGGGACCTAATGAACAACGCCACCCGCTTTGAGAAATTGAGATTATCTAGAGAAAAAATCCTTTCAAACCTGTCATTTCACTAAACACATCTTTATTTATTTGCCCTAATTCTCTCAAATCTTCCCAGAGATCATTTGGCGTTTACCCCTGATGATGGAATCACTTTTGAAGTCTGAAACTTTGGGTTTCTAAAAAAAAAAAAAAAAACTCTGAACAGGTCATTCCTTTGTTTCAAAATCGTTGTGTTACAGTTAAATTGTCATTATTCTGTGCGAAATCCTAGTATTTTGCGTATGTATTTGCGCAATATGTAATAAACCAACATATGTAAAAATCAAAAATCTCAAAAAATATGTGTTCTGTGACAAAAATGTCTCTTTGAGCCTACATCAGTACAAAAATGTAAAAGCGGGGCTGCTATCCATCCACATGGTGCTCGTGATAGTAGGTGACTGCTCGAATCACTTGCTAGAGTAGACGACGCAATCTTCTTGGAACCCCGACCATATTCCTCTAAAGGCGAAGACGAATTTCATCAAAGGTAGCACACTCTGGGAAGCCTCTCATAAGGCCTACCAAATTCTTCTCTACCTCGGCTAATGGGTCTTCTCCCTCCTCGTAAGGGACATCCTCCACCGAGGAGGCTACCCTCCTCGCGATCAGTGACATACCTGGCAGTCTCTAAGGACCCATATCTATAAAAACATCATAAGTTTACATCTCATAATACATAGCAAAAACATTCAAAAAGTAAAAAATGTTAAAAAAACTTTTTTTTTTTACCTACATCAGTCCACTGGTTTCTTGGCGAAATGGGGATTTAGATCTCCCCTGAAGTCGATGCCTGCTTATGCAAAGTCTTCAACCACGATGAGTTGATGACACAACTAGCTGAAAAATGATGTAGGGAAATGCATCTGTTGGCCCCCACCTTGTTGGGGCATGATCTCACACCACCTCATTAGTCTTGGATCCCTTGAGGTTGGATCTTGGATCTCCAACCGTTGATACTGGAACAATAGTACTCTCTCGAAGAAAAATTTCACCAAGATGGACCCGTACCCAAATTGTTTCAACCACCCTGTTGTGCACTTGGTTAATTGGCTCTTCATGTTGGCCAATAACCCCTCGTACTAGTTGAACATAGTATGGGCCAGACAATCCACCACGTAATGGAATTGGGATTTCATTGCCTCATGAAATGCCTGGGATCTTGTCACTTGAGTCATGCAATGGAGGAATTTTCACAAGGGAATGAATTTGATAGAGGATATATCTATCTTCCCGCTCTCAGTCTTTCGAGCCCCGAGACAGTGTCTCTAGATGAGCATACTGCTACTCTCACCCCCTGCGTGAGCTCTGGAGAGTTGGATTCTCTCCCCTCTCTTGGACAAGCCTATGATGAAATAGATGTCCATGACATCTAATTCTAGTTCTTGGTCCGTGATGATGAATATCTGTTGATCCAAATCCCACAGTCTAATCAAATATCGGAGCAGCTACAGTTGAGCTCTTAGCCCTGATGTTTGAAAGAAGTTCAGTAATCCACAATTGCGCAATGCATTTACACAATTTTGGTCTTGAAGTGGCTGGTGCTCTTCCAACTCGTGGCCTCGTTCTTTCAATTCGATGACCATATCTACTAAAATCACCTAAAAAACATGTTCCAAAGACATTTTAGGAGCTTCCATCGGAATAGTTTTGGAAATCATCCATGGAAATGCATAGATTTCTTGTTTCAAAATCTTCCCTGTGGCTAGCGTGACTGTCCGAATTAATTCGGCGCTAGCGGCGCGCTGCCCCAACAGGCTAAGTGCGACCAACGTGAGTCTGATAGCTTAAAGCCATGCTGACCGTGGGTGATTTTTAGGTTTGAAATACTCCCCCCCCCATCTCTCTATTTCTAAAGCTAAATGCTACAAGAGGGGAATTAAAATGAAGAGGAGGCTTTGGGACCTTAGCTGGCGCTAACAGATCGTTGAATAGTGTCCTAAATCGGTCGAACCATTGAGCTAAAGTTCAAAGGGAAAATGGGTAAAATGAACTTCTCCAATTTACTCGAGATAGAAAGGTGAAAAATAATTTACTTTTTGTTTATTTATATATTTTTGAAATTTTTTCACCATTATTTTATTATTTTTCCTTGATTTCAGTGATGTTTGTCGTTTTTGAGCAGTAAGAGGACCTTTACATTGTTGGTCATTATTTTTGATGCAAACGAGTTTTATTTTATCTCTTTTTCGGACTCGGTAAACCTTTACGAAAAAAGAACCCCCCTGGATTCAACTTTCAACTCTTTTATGACTCTCATAAATTGAAAAGATTACCGAGTACTTGTATTTCTAACTAGTTAAAATGAATAAAGTGACGTGGTCTCAGTATATGTTTACCCCTTTTTTCGGGCTGAGATTTACTATTTACGAAAAAGGAATACCTTGATCGAACATGGTCAAGAGGTTATCTCATATATTGTTTTCTACCTTTTCGGATTCAAGAGATGATTTACGAAAAGGGACATGATGGAGTTTCCTTTTTGTTTCTTTTCAAGCTCCTTAAACATGAAAAGAGTTACCCTTTCATTGGACTTATAAAAGATTAAAAAATGAAAGACTTATCACCATGACAAGACCGAGTTCCTCCTTCCTCGGGCTCGTTAAACATACTAGGTTGGATTCATTCAAAGAATGAACTTACACACTCAACATATGTTATTCTCTTCATGTTGGATATAAAAAATAAAGAGGTACTCATTAGAAATAATGGGGGAAAATTAAAAGTGAACATCCTATGTGTATTTTGGGTAGCTTGTCACTCTTGAAGTTGATACTCATCTACTGTTTCTGTCGGGTTGGGGACATCCTATATTCGTCACTTTGTCTCCGCAGGATTGGGAAATCCATTTGCCTCCTATTCAATCACCCTTTTTTTTCATCATGACCTCTGATCCCATTTGAGTCAAATGCTTCCACACTCTGGAGTCATGTCACCAATATGTTCAAGAGAAGTCCTTTTTGTCAAACATCTTCTACTTATCTGACCTCCTCTTTTACAATCCATAATCACTCCTATCATCTTGAGATATTTATCGTTTCGTGTCGATGATGCGGGAATCATTATGGCCCTCCTTCGATGAATCACTTCCTGTTGACTTCAGCTCATCATCCGGGAAGGTGGTTTAGAAACTTCTTTTCACTACCTTGGAGCTTGCATGCCTCAATGGAAAGTTCTTCGTTTTCAACGACAGGTTCACATCATTGGCCTTCGATTGAAGGATTCTGCAAGTGTTTGACTTCAACACATTCATTCAAACTTGTAGATTGTGTTGTTATACCTTGAGGTCCATCATCATTATTGGTGGTCTCTCTCGCACATGTTAATAGTTTTCGTCATTGACCAATAATCAGGTGGTTTCTACCATGTTCGACAACACATTTATTCGCATGGATAGAATCGTACGTTGGGTTGATTGAGATCGCGGTGAAGACCGTGGGTCACATTTGATTTTGGTCTAGCTTGCATGGAGTTATTGAGTATTCATGATTCTATCTATATGGATGGTTGCTTCCATACCGCGGATCCACTTCTATGATCTCTTTAGACGGATGGCTATGACTATGTCGTGGGTTCATGTGTTATTTGATGCCTAGTGCAGAGTCATGTGGTTAGGCATATTCATACCAAAGATGTCATATATTGTAAAATGTTTGATTTGGCAGGTTTCCTGGTGATGATATGAGTTATTTGCCTTGGTTCATACACATTTCAACCATCACTCCCTGTTTTTCCTTCATGCTTTAGGAGGACATCTGTTACACAATAATTTTTCACTATGCTCATTTCATGTCCCTAATCCTGAAATGCCCCGTGAGAGGCCTTGTGCAATGTTTCCACCATGAAGAAATATGTTAATGTTGTAGAAATTTAATACAAAATGCATGTATATCTTGGATTCTCTTGATCTAACAATATACTACTGTTAAATATAGAATCGCTTCTACTAATCTTTGTAGAAATTTAAACAGAATCTCCAATAGCAATATCATGAAGAAAGATCAATCACACATAACACATATAATTTTCTTGGGGAAAGCTTATAACTAAAAACCCCACTATCTTCTATTATGTATTGTATCATGGATCATGAAACAATTACATACAAAGCTCTCAGTACATGAGCTAACTATCTCACACTGTCATACAAAAAATGGAAAGTTCCTTAGCCAATTTACTGTCTCCAGACAACTTGCCTCCACTGCGCAACCCCAGCTGATAGCAATCCCTAAATGAGTGCAATCCTACTTGCCTTGACTGTGCAATCCTCATGGGAAAATCCAATGTGTGTGTGGTTGCATGTGTGCAACCGGATATTGTCACAATCGATAGTTTACTTCCCTTTTACCTAGAACTCAACTGGGTCTCCACTGGATCTGACATGCATGCAATTAATAGTAGTAAATATTCAGTTGCATATGAGACCACTGATTGTGAATTAATTAATAATTAATTCACTTGATCTCTCACTAGTGTATCTTCAGTTACAACTATCACGACTTAGTTTAACACACTTAACTGAGTTAAACTACTTTACGACTTGCATAACTGCACTTCCAACTCTGTTACAACTCCGAATCACTCAGTTACAACTAAGTCCACTTGCATGTCCCACCAACCAACCTCTTAACTCTAAATTCCTTTAGCTAACTGATTTTCCACTTCAGTTAACTATTTCCAAGTGCTCATTGAGAATATATTATTGTTTATTGTCCAACTAATATTAAGGGATAATACTAGTCGACATACATCTATAAATAGACATGAAATCTATAAATATAACTTGCACATAAATCTATAAATAGACATGCATCTATAAATAGAATTTGCTCATGCATCTATAAATAGACATCCACCTAAAAATAGCCCAAGGCTTTATCCTAGTGCAGGTGCTTAATTTTCACTAGGATCTTCTTGTTGAATCTCAACACTCCCTCTCAACAAGAAAGGGATTATCCTTCACCCCGATCCTGTCTTTATGGTATTCGAATTTTCTCTCGTTGAGCGCCTTCGTCAGAATATCTGCATCTTGATTTTCCATAGGAATGTACTGAAGCAACATGATCCTCCTCTACACACAATCTTTGATATGATTGTACCATATATATATATGCTTTTATCTATCATGAAACACGAGATTAATCGGGATTTTAATGCAACTATGATTATCACAATGAATCACTGTCAGATCTACATGAGAACCAAACAAACCAACAAGGATATTTCTCATCCAGATAGCCTAACATGCAACTTGAATCACTGCCATGTATTCTGCTTCCGCTAAACTGAGTGCCACGGATCTCTGCTTCCTGCTGTACCAAGAAACAACTATAGACCCAATACTAAAGATCCCCCCTGATGTGCTCTTTCTGTCTGTTGGGCTGCCCGCCCAATCTGCATCTGTGAAGCCATGCAACTGCACCTCATCCGTCTGTCTGTACCATAAACCATTCTCTGATGCACCCCTCAGGTATCTCAGGACAGGCATACCTACCTTACAAAAGAGCTTGGTAGGCATAACCATAGCTTGATTCAGATGGTTAACCGCATAGAAAATGTTCGGTCTCATGTTCACTAGATACATTAGACAGACAGTAGCATCCACTACCTCTCTAGAAGTAGCATCATATTTCCTCTAGTTTCCTGGAAGAGGAGTATCCATGGGTTTGCAGCCCTCCATGTGAAACTTACCCAATATCTCCCTTGCATACTTGCCTTGAGACACAAAAAGTTCACCATCTCACTGCCATATTTCCAATCCAAGGAAATAGTAAAGGAGGCATGAATCCTTCATCTCGAACTCCTTTGCAAGATCCTCCTTGCATGAGTGTATCAGATGCTCATCACCAGTCAATATTAAATCATCAAAATAAAGAAAAATGATTAAAAGCTTACCCTCTACCACAATTTGGTATAGGTTTGCATCTGCTTCACTTTTGGTGAAGCCAGTCCAGTCAAATACCTATCTATCCGAGTGTACCAAGCACGAGGTTCTTACTTCAGCCCGTACAACGCTCTTTTGAGTCGGTACACATGCAACTCGCTATTGAAGATCTGAAAACATTTAGGCTACTCTATGTAAACCTCTTCCTCAATGATCCCATTGAGAAACACAGTCTTCACATCCATCTAATGAATGCGCCAGCCTATCTGTGCTCAGAGAGCAAGGATGGTCCTTATGGAATAATACCTTGTGACAGGTGCAAAGGTCTCTTCATATTCTATCCCCTCGATCTGTGAGAAGCCCCATGCCAAAAATATGGCCTTGTATTTCTCTACACTCCCGTCAACAACTTTATTTACCTTGTAGATCCATCTCGAACCTACCACTGATTTATCAACCGGCCTTGGAACAATTTCCCAAGCACTGTTTTTGACAATGGAGTCATACTCCTCCACCATTGCATCTACCCATGTGGGCTCATACACTACTTCCTGAAACGAAGATGGTTCAGTCACAATAAATTTTCTCATGAGATCCATGTATCCATTAAATCGGTCATGAGACTGTCTTTGTCTGCGCTGTGAAGTAGGGGCTCCTAGATTCTGTGCAGCATCAAGTCTCAGCCTATCAGCTTCCATGGTACGCCTTATGCTAGTTCTGATGGTATGATATGCATGAGTGGACTCCTCCACTCCATGAACCTCCTCCTGTGGCTGATCCACATCTAGAGACTCATCTTTAGGAACCAACAGTTCCTCCTCTGCATGCAAGTCTAGCTCCCTCTCAAGCGACAACCGCATGGATTTCCCCTCATAGAATTTTATATCCCGTCGCATAACAATCATCTTAATGTTAGGAAAATGCACACGATAATTATGGGATGTTTCTGTGTACCCCACAAAAATCCCAACTCCAGCAGTCGACTCTAGCTTCTCCCTGGCGTTCTTGGTCACATCCACATAAACATATGAGCCCAAAATATTAAAGTGTGAAACATCTGGTTTCTTACCAGTGAAAGCTTCTTCAGGTGTACTCATGCCAAGTACTATATGAGGACAACGATTTTGCACATAAATTGCAGTGTTGTATCCTTCCACCCACAAATGCATTGGTAGGCCCTGATCATGCAACATTGCTCGTGCTGCACCCACGATTGTTCTGTTCTTCCTCTCCGTGACCCCATTTTGCTATGGGTTATGAGGAGCTATGAGTTCTCTTCAAATTCCTTCTTTGCTACAAAATTTCTTGAATTCGTTAGAGATGAATTCTCCACCATTATCGCTCCTAAGATCCTTCACTTGCTTCCCCAACTCTTTCTCCACCAATGCCTTAAACTCACAGAACTTTTAGAATGTTTGATCCTTCTTATGTATGAAGAATATCCAACATTTATGAGAAAAGTCATCAACAAAAATAACATAGTGCTTATGTTTTGCTATTGAAGCAACCAAGAATGGTCCACACACGTCTGTGTGAATTCTCTCAAGGATCCCCGAAGCACGGTTCTCCTTCTCATGAAAGGTAGACTTTACATACTTCCCCATGGTGCAACCCTTGCACTAATCTAACTAAGCAAGTGTTCCCATTGGAATTCTAGTAGATATTTGTTGCATGACTTTCAAGGCTCCATGATGAAGATGGCCCAATCCCCTGTGTCATAATTCGCCCCCATCCTGACTCACCACTTTTTCCGCCTTGCCCATCATGTCAGCGCAACCATCTACCTCTAGCTTGTAGAGATTCTTAACTCGAATCCCTATCGTCTTGGCTTGACACATTGTTTAATGTCGCAGGAAATATTTTCCATCACTAAAAAACAACGTCATAGCCTCTGTCCTCCAACATTGCGACTGAGACCAAATTTTTCTTCAGACCTGGAACATGCATAACATATTTCAATTGAAATGGTTTACCGGATTACCTCTAAAAGGTAATGGTACCAATTCCGGTAGCAATGTATCGTCCTTCGTCGCCCATCTCTATATGCATCTGGATATCTTTCTCCTCCAAGTCAACGAAAATTTCCTCATCTCCCGTCTTGTGAAAGGAAGTGCCACTATCCAAATACAACACTGATTCCAATGCACTTGACACCATGCATGCGATCAAATAGAGGACAAGATCAAATTGCAAGGCAAGGGCCTTACCAGCTTCAGCTGCAACATCCTTATTGTTCTTCTTCTTTTGCGGACAGTTAGTAGCAAGATGCCCATGTTCTTGATAGTGAAAACACTTCACCTTCAACATATCCAACTTCTTGCCTTTAGACTCAGATTTGGAATGGAATTTCTTCCCCTTCCCCTTCTTCACCTTGGAAGCCAAAGCACAATCCTCTTTATCTTCATGCTTTGATGAAGAGCCATCTCTGGTGTTCCGCCTGAACTCCTCTTGCACCAGATCCGACCATAGTCGTTCCCATTCTGGAAATTTTTCCCATCCGTTGACAGAGTCTTCATAATTGTGCCAAATCTTAGGAAGTCCCAAGAGAGCGAAGCTCACCAAATCATCATCACAAACAGTTATTCCCACACTCCCCAGTTCATCCCAATATTCGACAAAATTCGTGAGATACTTTGGAATGTTGTCACCCTTTTCCATCTTGACCTTCTTGAGTTTATCTTTAAGCACCAATTTCATATGGTCACTGCTGCTTTGGAAAAGATCAGTCAAAGCCTTCCACATAGCATATGGTGTGGCTTTCCCATGGAGGCTTGAGACAATATCGTCTCGTACTCCCTCCAACAGGATCCTCCTCACCATTTCCACTTTATTTTTCCATGCATCAATATTGGCAGCATCTGACTAAGCAGGCTTAGGAACAT
This sequence comes from Pinus albicaulis, assembly GCA_034641835.2. NCBI lineage: Eukaryota > Viridiplantae > Streptophyta > Pinopsida > Pinales > Pinaceae > Pinus > Pinus albicaulis. The sequence continues at coordinate 733 of JAXQQM020069720.1, read as the reverse complement.
CATTGCCAATGAATTCCTTCAAGCCATTGTCTTTGAGCACTGCCTCCATCTTGTCCTTCCAAGCAATGTAGTTCGAGCTACCCTCGAGTGCATACTCTAACCTCATGCCATTGAAAGCCATTTCTATCTTGAATTAGCTGTAGTGTTACACCATTTTTTGGTCATCTAACCTATTATCATTAGATGGACCCAAGTACACCATGTAAGACCAATTTTACCCTAATTAAAATTGCTTTCACTATGTAAAATAACTTAATAAAACACATTTATTAGGTTGTTTATGGTCTAAACAGAAAACCCCAAAAGGAAATATTAAACAAATCTATAGTCATTTGATTTTCCTCATGGGATAATTGATTAAACAATAATTTAATTATTATTCCTGGTTATATTTAATCCAAAACAAGGAAATTAATTAGATAAATCCTTATTTATCTTATTATTTTCTAGGAATAATTATTTAAATCTTATTTAAATAATATTCCTTGTTAAATATGACTAAATCATTTATAAATAATTAAATAAACCATTATTTATTTTATTATCATTCAACCATTTCCTTAAAATAATAAATAAATCATTTATTTATTTATTATTTACAAATAAAGGGATTTGACCCAAGTCAAATACCTTTTCCCTCCAACAAATATAATAAAATATTCCCAAAAGGTGGTTCTAGAATTTGGTTAATAATATTTTATTCATGCACCAAGTCCTAGACTACCCTAATATT